>PVJN01016961.1:0-41454 GCA_004026805.1 Lasiurus borealis | reverse complement strand
TTGTATTTTGGTGGAGTCTGTTGTTATTTCACCATTTTCATTTCTGATTTTGTTTATTTGGATCCTCTCTCTTTGCTTCTTGGTGAGCCTGGCTAAAGGTTCATCAATCTTGTTTATCCTTTCAAAGAACCAGCTCTTGGTTTCATTGATCTTGTGTGTGTGTGTGTGTGTGTGTGTGTGTGTGTGTGTGTGTGTGTGTGTGTATTGGTCTCTATGTCATTTATTTTTGCTCTGATCTTTATTATCTTCTTCCTTCTACTCACTCTGGGCTTGTCTTGTTGCTCTCTTTCTAATTCTTTAAGTTGTAGAGTTAGATAATATATTACCATTTGTTATTTATTTTTATTTTTTTTAGGTAGGCCTGCAGTGCTACAAAGTTTTCTCTAAGAACTGCTTTCATTGTTTCCCATAGATTTTGGATTGTTGTGTTTTTATTGTTATTAGTTTTCCAGGATGCTTTTAATTTCTTCTTTGATCTCTTTGGTAACTCAATCACTGTTTAATAGCAGGTGATTCAGCTTCCAAGTATTTGAATTTTTGAGGCTGTTTTTATTGTAGTTTATTTCTAATATTAAGCCCTTGTGGTCTGAGAAAGTGCTTGATATAATTTCAATCTTCTTAAATTTGGGGTGACTTTGCTTGTGACCCAATGTGTGGTCTATTTTTTAAAATGTCCAATGTGCACTTGAGAACATATATTCTATGGCTTTGGGGTGAAATGTTCTGAAGACATCAATTAAGACCATCTGATCTAGTGAGTCAGTTAGGATTGCTGTTTCTTTGATGATTTTTTGTCTAGAGGATTTATCCAGTCTTGTCAGTGGTGTATGAAAGTCCCCTACTATGATTGTATTGTCGATCTCTCATTTGATATCTTCCAGGATTTTTTTTTATGTATTTGGTTGCTCCTACATTGGGTGCATATATGTTTATCAGGGTTATATCCTCTTGTAACAATCCCTTTAGTATTATGAAATAGCCTTCCATATCTCTTATGGCCTTCACTTTGAGGTCTATTTTGTTAGATATAGGAATTGCTACCCCAGCTTTTTTTTTTCATCTCTATTTGCCTGAAAGATATTTTTCCATCCCTTCACTTTCAGCCTGTGTGAGTCCCTTGTTCTGAGGTGGGTCTCTTGTAGACAGCAGGATACAAAATTAATGTCAAGAAATATATGGCATTTCTATACACCAATAATGAATTTACAGAAAGAAAGACTAAAAAAGCAATCCCATTTACCATCTCACCAAAAAAATTAAGATACCTAGGAATAACTTAAGTAAGGAGGTAAAAGACTTATACGCAGAAAGCTACAGGACACTGAAAAAAGAAATAAAGACATAAACAGATGGAAGAACATACCATGTTCATGGATTTGAAGAATCAACATCATTAAAATGTCTATACTTCCCAAAGTAATCTATAGATTCAATGCACTTCCCATTAAAATACCAACAGCATATTTCAGAGACCTAGAAAAAAACTTTTCAAAAATTCATCTAGAATAAAAAAAGTCCCCAAACAGCTGCAGCAATCCTGAGAAAGAAGAACAAAGTAGGTGGGATCTCAATACCAGATTTCAAGCTGTATTACAAAGCCACTGTTCTCAAAACAGCCTGGTACTGGCACAAGAACAGACATATAGACCAATGGAATAGAATAGACAACCCAGAAATCAACCCAAGCCACTATGCTCAATTCATATTCAACAAAAGAGGCATGAACATACAATGGAGTCAAGACAGTCTCTTCAAAAAATGGTGTTGGGAAAATTTGACAGATACATGCAAAAAAATGAAACTAGATCACCAACTCACAACATACACAAAAATAAACTCAAAATGGATAAAGGACTTAAACATAAGATGGGAAACCATAAAAATACTAGAAGAATCCATAGGCAGCACAATCTCAGACATATACTGAAGCAATTTCTTCAATGATACTGCTCCTAGGGCAATAGAAACTAAGGAGAAAATAAACAAATGGGACTACATCAAAATAAAAAGCTTTTTCACAGAAAAAGAAACAAAACAAAAAGAAAGCCCACTGTATGGGAGAATATATTGCCAACATTATCACTGATAAGGGCTTAATCTCCAATATTTACAGGGAACTCATACAAGTTAATGAAAGGAAGATAAACAACCCAATCAAAAAATGGGCAATGGATCTAAATAGATACTTTTCAAAAGAAAACAAAAGGAAGGCCAAGAGGTATATGAAAATATGCTCAAAGTCACTAATCATCTGAGAGATGCAAATTAAAACGACAATGAGGTAGCATCTCACACCTCTCAGAATGGCTATCATCAACAAATCAACAAGTGCTGGCAAGGATGCGGAGAAAAAGGAACCCTTGTGGGAATGCAGACTGGTACAGCCACTGTGGAGAACAGTATGGAGTTTCCTCAAAAACTTAAAAATGGAACTCCCATTTGAACCAGTGATCCCACTTCTAGGAATATATCCCAAGAAACTAGAAACACAATATGCACCACTATGTTCATAGCTGCACAATTTGCCATAGCTAAGAATTGGAAATAGCCTGAGTGCCCAACAGAAGATGAATGAATTAAAAAAAACCTGTGGTACATCTACACAATGGAATACTATGCTACTGTAAAAAAAAAAAGGAGTTCTTACCATTTGCAACAGCATGGATGAAACTGGAGAACATTATGCTAAGTGAAATAAGCTGGGCAGAGAAAGATAAATATTACATGATCTCTCTCATTTATGGAATATAATGAACAACATAAACTGATGAACAAAAATATATCCAGAGATAGAAAAATATTGATTAGACCAGTTGTTCTCAACCTTCCTAATGCCACGTCCCTTTAATACAGTCCCTCATGTTGTGGTGACCTCCAACCATAAAATTATTTTCATTGCTACTTTGTAACTGTAGCAATGAAAATAATTTTATGTTTGGGGGTCACCACAACATGAGGAACAGCATTAAAGGGACGTGGCATTAAAAAGGTAGAGAACCACTGTATTAGACCATTATAAAACTCAGAGGAAAGGTAGGGGAGGGTGGAGGTGAGGGTGAAAGATCAACCAAAGGACATGTATGCATGCATACAAGCCTAACCAATCAATGCAGACAACAGAGGGGTGAAGGCATAGGTAGTAGCGGGTGTAATGGGGGAATAAGGACACATATGTAACAGCATAATCAAGAAAGAAATTAAAAATTAAAAATTTAAAAGTAAAAAAAAAAACCTGGCTGGTTCAGCATTTCTCAGAGCATTATTTATGCTCTCTTGTGAGCATGAATTAATTTCTCCTGCCCCTGTTAATCTGGTCTTGTGCCAATTGTATTAGTAGTCCATTCATAGGAACTCAAAACAGGAAGAATGGAATTTTCTCCTCATTGACAGTGACCTCAACCACACCTACAATGTCATTGTTACCAGCAAGGTGACACACTCACTGGTTCCAGGTTTAGGGATAGACATCTTTACAGGGGCAAAGGGGTATTGTTCCTTCTACTACACATGGGCTGGCAGAAAATAATACCCTGAGTTAAAGACAAAATTGTGAGCAATATAAAAAGGAAAGTTAAAAAACAACAACAGTCAATTACTGCATATCTCTTACATTCAAGGATGAGTATTGTATAGGAGAAGGAGAAGAAAAAATCAAGATGAATAAGGATAACGTATTTCTTTAAAAAGTCACAATCTAATGGAGTAAACAAATATGCTAAACAAATATTATAATAGCAACAAAAACATTCACTATGTAACTCCATAAGAAAGCTCAGGAGAATCACTGCAGTTTCATACGGCTCCTTCATCAGCTATGAAACAGGACACCGGGAAACCTGGAGTTCTGTGATGATCTAAGCAGCAGTCTGTGGGGGAGCAGGATGAAGGGGATACTGTGAATGGTCTTCCCAAGAAGACATCTAAAGTGGATCTTGAATAATGTGTGTGGTTTAATTAAGCACAAGAAAAAACGGGGATGCAAACAGCCAGAACAGTCAGCAAGGGAACTGAGGCATGAAAGTTCAATAAGGAGAGAGACAATGAGGTGGGATTTTTAGACTGCATTTGGCCTTAGAATGAGGGTGCAGTTTAATTAGCTTTGCTTACCGGGAGCATAGAGGACTGAAAATAGCTGTTCTGGTTATTTTTGTCTTTGCCTTTCATTATTTACTCTTGAGCAGTACAGACAATGGCAGACTATGTGACTATATGTTCCAAAACCAAATCCAAAGTCCTTTCCTCTAAAGATTGCTTTTTTTTATGGGCTTAAAATAAAATTAAGCTAGAGACTAATCATCATCTACACTAATAAAAGAGAAAGATGTTAATTGATTGTACCTCTGCTATGCCCACAGCCAATCAGGAGTGATATGCAAATAAACCCAACAAAGATGGTGGATACATTTGCATATGCAGGTGTGGCAGGCAGCGCCTGAAGCTGCCCACGGGGTCCAGGAAGCAATCGGGACTGGGCAGGCTTGGCAGTCCAGGCAGCAATTGGGACCAGGCAATTCCAGCAGGCAGCACCCGATGCCCCCTGTGGAGTCTCCAGGCAGCGAAGAGGGACAGGCAGGCCTGTCAGGCAGGCCAGGCAGGCAGCACCTGACGCTACCCATGGGGTCCAGGTGGCGATCTGGACCAGGCAGGCGGCATGAACATTGCCTGATATTGCCCTGGGGTCCAGGAGGCGATTGGGATTGGGTGGGCCTGGCAGGCAGCTCCTGATGCCTCCCATGGAGTCCAGGCAGCAATTCGGACAGAGCTGATGGCATGGACAGCACCTGACATTGCCCGCAGAGTCCAGGTGGCTATCAGAACAGGCAGGCAGAGGTGGCCAGGGTCTCTGGGATCACTGTCTGCCCCCGGGTTGCCTGCAGACACCGGTGGAGCAGGCCTAGGTTGAACATTTAAATGAAAATGGGATGCCTGTGCCCCGCCCCACCATGCCCAGTCCCTGGCCAGGAGAGGGCAATGGGCAGTTAGGAGGCACAGGGGCTTTGAAGTGGCTAGGAACAACCTGCAGGCGTGCTACCAGGAAGAGGTGCTGAACCATGAAAATGCAAAGAAAGCCCAGGGGCTGGCTGATGGAGGCGTGCAAAGGTGCAGATGAGGCAGCTTTTGTTGGCGCTGAGCTGGAAAAGTCCATCACTGGCCTGATATATGAAGAAGGTGCACCAAGAGGAGATCATGGAGCTTCAGGCGCAGATCTAGTATTCTCAGATCTCCGTGCATTTCCAACCTCTCCCCTATGCTCAAGGACATCCGCGCCCAGTAAGAGAAGCTGGCTGCCAGGAACATGCAGAATGCCGAAGAATGGTTCAAGATTCGCTTCACCTGTTGACTGAGAGCACTGCCAACAATACCTACTCGGTACGTGCTGCCAAGGAGGAGGTTCCGAGAGCTACTGACTGCTCAAGGCCAAGACCCTATAGATAGAAGCAAGCCGGGGCATGAACAAAGTGCTGGGAAAGCAGCTGCAACAGCTGGAAGATAAGCAGAACGCAGACATTAATGCTATGTAGAACACTATCAACAAATTAGAAAATGAGTTGAGAACTACAAAGAGTGAAATGTCATGATATTTAAAAGAATACCATGACCTCTTCAATGTGAAGATGGCTTTGGACATTGACATTGCAGCTTACAGGAAACTCTTGGAAGGTGAGGAGACCCGGCTCAGTTTCACCAGCATGGGAAAGAAGCATAGCCAGCGGCTATTCCCAGAGTTCTTAGGTCTTTGGTTGATCTGCTTAAGGTGGTTTACAGACGAGCTCCTACTTGATGTCTGCTCGCTTCTTCCCTTCTTAATACACCAGCCATGTGCAGGGGAGCAGATCTAGGTGGAAGAAACCATTGAAGCTGCAAATGCCGAGGAAGCTAAGGATGAATCCCCTTCTGAAGGAGAAGCTGAAGAGGCAGAGAAGGAGAAGGAAGAGGCTGAGGAGAGGAAGGAGAGGAAAGAGAAGAAGGTGCCAAGGAAAAATTTGCAAAGAAAGAAGAAGGAGGTGAAGGTGAAGGAGAAGATACCCAAGAAGTTGAGGATGAGAAGAAAGATGAAGGTGCTGGGGAGGAGTAAGCAACCAAAAAGAAAGATTGAGCCCCCCCTTTCCTTAATTATTTCAGGAATAATCCTCCCGAAACCAGGTCAACCCCATCACAAACCAAGCAGTTGAGTTCCCGATACTATATGAATTAAGAAGTCAATATGTATATAACATTTTAAGGTGACTCAGGTTGGACATTAAATATTATGCTATGACTTTTCTTCTTATGCAGAGTACCAGTTTGTTTGCAGAGTGGCTTCCTGGCTTGCTGCCAGCCTGTGCTTATGAGTTCAGGATTTATGACAATGTGAATAATTCAGATGTTTACAATAAAAACACATGAATACATGAATTCACTAATGTTAATGTTAAACTTCATGGAAAAAATAGTCCTTTGAATCTCTGGTGGTTAGACATTAAGGACCTCAAATCATGTGCAATAAACAGTAAATAAAGTTACACTGAATGACAAAAACAAAAATACATTAGGATCCAGGAAATGTTCAAAGAACTGGGGAACCATTCCCAAATCAGGAAGGGAAGTCACAGGTATATATTATTGTTACGAATACAGTATTTCCTACTACTTATAACATTTACAATGTAATATATTAGATGCCTTCCTATCACATGAAGTACATATTCTCATGGAGTAATACTGGTAGATATGTTATAGTTATGGCAGTATGTCATATCCTGTCTATATTAATAAAAGGGTAATATGCTAATTAGACCATAAGACCTTCCAGATGTCCTTCTGGACAAAGCCATGTGGTGGGGCCAAGGCAGAGGCAGTTAGGGGTGATTAGGCCAGGAGGGGAGGGCAGTTGGGGGTGATCATGCTGGCAGGAGAGGTATAGTTAGGGGCAAGCAGGCTAGCAGTCAGAGTGGTTAGGGGAGATCAAGCAGGCAGGCAGGGGAGCTGTTAGTAGTCCTGGATTGTGAGGGGTTTTTCTGACTGCCAGTTTAGTCCCAATCCCACAAGGGACCCAGATTGAAGAGGATGCAGGCCAGGCTGAGGAACACCCTGCCCCCATGCACGAATTTTATGCATGGGGCCATTAATACCTAATAATAGACAAACATGTAAATTGACCATACCTCTGCTATTTCCACAGCCAATCAGAGTGAGTATGCAAATTAATCCAACAAAGATAGAGGTTAATTTGCATATGGAGGCACCCAGCAGCCTGGGTCCCAGGAACTTTCTCAGCACCCAGGTTACTCTGAGATAGGCCCCCTATGGGTCCTGAGCAATTTGGGAAGGGCCTGAACCAGGGGGCTCCTGGCAGGAGCAGAGCCCAGGGATCAGAAAGAGCTGGGGAACCCCTGCCCAGGCCCCAAACCTGGCCAGAGGCTTGGTATCTGGGCAGGGGCAAAGCTGGAGATCAGAGGGAGCTGGGGGTCCCCTATCCAGGTCCCAAGCCCCAGCCAGAGGCTTGGGGCCTGGATATGGGTGGAGCTAGGGAGCAGTAGTCCCCTGTCCAGACCCCAAGCCCTGGAGCTGGTGATTGGAGGGAGCTATTGGGCTCCTGCCCAGGCCCAGAGGCTTTAGGCCTTGACAGGCTGGAGCCAGAGATTGGAGGTAATCAATGTGAACTACAGAGGAAATACCTTTTCTGATTGCTCATTGGCTAAGTAAGGTCCTTGTATGATACTTGTAATATTCTTAGTAACTAGGGTATAAGAATTCAAAAAGGTAATCTAGGGTTTTTCCACCACACTCCTGGAGAAAAAAAGGGAAGTCCACTGCTGGTGGGCTAAGAAATGTCATATTCTGCCCTAGCCAGGCTTAGTGGATAATGCCTAAGCTTGCTGACCACAGGGTCCAGTTAGATTCTGATCAAGTGCATCTACCTAGGTTTCAGGCTCCTCCCTGGCTGGGGCCCAGGTCAAGGCTCATGCAGGAGGCAACCAATCTTACTTTGATGTTTCTCTCTGTCTTGTCCTTTCTCTTCCACATTCTCTAAAAATCAATGAAAACATATCCTCAGGTGAGGATAAAAAAGAAAGAAAGAAAGGTCATATCCTATAAAAGACACATCTTGAAAATGCCTAAAGAAAACTGACATTTTTTCATGGTGAAGGGACTGGAGTCTGCGTTGATGAAAATACATTGTAGGCTGCGGTAACTGGCAGTGGCTGCAGCAGCAGGGTGATGGGGCTGGTGCCTTTTTCCGATCAGCTGGTCGCCTCAGATGGACATCCCCTGAGGGCTCCCAGTATGTGAGAGGGGGCAGGCTGGACTGAAGGAAACCCCTCCAGTGCATGAATTTTGTGCACTGTGCCCCTAGTAAAGAAATAACGACTTATGGAGCACTGACGAAGTTTAAAGGAGAAAATACATTACCAAGGCCTCTGTGTCTTTGCTTTGTGAGTAGACTGAAAAAGGAATAAGCACATGAGATAAGAGTGGTTGCCCAGAAACAAAACTTTTACTTCAGATTTATTTAGGCTATTGTGAAAGGTTTGTGGGACATCTTACACTGAGGAGATACCCCTTCACATCTATAAATGAACCCAAAGAAGGTATGTAGGGTATGGCAAATACAGAACCCAAACACCACCCACCTGTCCTCTCTCGACTTCCCTGGATGCTACTGATAAGAAGCTCCTTCCCTAAACCATTCAGTTCTCAGAAACCACACTAGAAACTTTTGAAAATGAAGTCTAGAGACATCTTCTACTCAAGAGGAAATTCAGAATCATTAGTATCAGATTTATTTCCGACAGAATAAAATGGATGATCCAAGTTGACTCCAAGTGGGATCCAGAGACTTTGCCTTAAGGTTTATTTATTTATTTATTTATTTATTTATTTATTTATTTATTTTTAAATATATATTTTGTTGATTTTTTTTACAGAGAAGAAGGGAAAGGAATAGAGAGCTAGAAACATTAATTAGCTGCCTCCTGCACGCCCCCTACTGGGGTTGTGCCCGCAACCAAGGTACATGCCCTTGACCTGAATCAAATCTGGGATCTTTCAGTCCGCAGGCTGATGCTCTATCCACTGAGCCAAACCAGTTTTGGCGTGCCTTAAGGTTTAGTATCCACAAATACCTTTCGATCTGTATGCCAATTTTTTAGGGTTTTTGCTAATATTAAAAAATAATTTCAAATTTTGTTAATCTTGAATAAGTTTTTAACTATTTCTAATTATTACATAAATTTGAAGAGAATTCAATTAATGTAATGAAATAAAATACCCCCTGGGCATTGTGGTCCCATACCCCTCTGGAAGGTATTGTCTGGGAGTCTAATTCTGGAACAAGAAAAATATCCCTCCGTCAGTGAAATTTAGCATTCCTGCTCCAAATGTGTCAGCCCTGTCCTTGAACTTGTGGCATAATGTGGCCACCCCAGGTGGCTTTTTTTTTTTTAATGCCAGAGTTCAGCAGCCTTATTGAAAAAGAAGCCCTGTATATTCATGGGCCTTCAGAATTAAAACAACAGATGGAAATGAAGGAACATAAAAACACAAACATAAAGTAAACCAAGAGGTTATTTTTTTTAAAGAAGGGCATGGGTTCTTGGTGTTTTTGCCACTCTAAATAATCTTATGTTTCCCCAACCATCAAGGCATGATGTGTGGTGTATACTCTGGTCAAGACATCATTTTCCACATGGGCGATCACTACTGCATTTTAAACACTTCCCTTCTAAAGGAATCTTGGTGTTGCATTTACCAACCTTTTGAAGGAAAATCTATGTCAGCCAGATCATCCTCTGGGGCCTTTAGACACTGAGAGTGTGTCAGGGACAGAGTTTGTGGTGCAGGAGAGGGCACAGAGGCAGTGACTAGACCTTCTGTTGTGCATCCCAGGTGAGTTCCATGTGTGCCACTTGCTTAAGACTGTCCTTTCTCAGCAACACCTCAGAGACCAGAAAGATAGAGGTTGAAATCAGAGTACAGTGGTACCTCGAGATACAAGTTTAATTCGTTCCGTAACTTTGAGGCGTGGGAAACTATGAGATGCTCGAGTCGCGGTAAACTGGTGGGTCATGTGCAGCCAGCCGATCAGCGTGATTGTTTCTATCTCAAATGTTGCTCGTATTTCAAAACAAAAAGCGCTCACTCGACAGCTCGTATCTCAAAAATCTCGTATGTTAGGGCACCCGTATCTCGAAGTGCCACTGTAAATGGGACAAGTAGTCACTATATCTGTTTCTTTTTTTTTTATGTCCTCTTAACCCAGGGACTCTTGCATGGCGCTAGGTTTCTCTCATGTCCTAACACTCAGGATATTTAGCATATTCTCTTCGCAAATGGACTCTGTCACTGGGAAGCTAACTGGACCACATTGCCTTGCTCAGCACCTATTCAAGTCGAACCAGCCTGTTATTCTCATTTCATGAGGCCGTCCTCTCATTGCTGTTCTCATCCAATGTCCTGGCTTAATCAGTCCCCAGGGACAGAGAGGGGCCAAGGCTGTGGCTCCACCCCAGCACAGATATCAGAGGAGGTGCAATATCTTTAGCTCCCAGGTAAATCTCCAGCTTTGCTGTATTTTCTATGTTTATGAATCATTAAAAGACATGTCTGTGAGCATGGTCAGAGTTTCCATTCTCTGAAACCTCAGAGGTGAGCTCTGATGAAATTATTATGTATGGTGTTGAGAACAGCTGTGGAAAACAAAGAAGATCCCTTGTCTGGGCTGCTCCAGGTATCATAACTAGGAGTAATGGAGGATTCTGGAGCTGGGAGAGCAGCAGGAAACCTAGCCTGCCATCCCCTGTTGACAAATCAGAAGATGTTTCCTTCCCTGCTGGTTGAGTGCCCAGGACAGAAGCTTTGTGGTACCTCCCCACTCACAGGGCCATTATTGTCTCATCACAGTCCTCCTCAGGGTTGGACCCTGCAATCAGGCAGCCTCCATGATTGGCTTACCCTAGTTGAAACCATAGAATGCAGTGGGTAAGGGGGCGCCTGAGGACTGGAGGTGAGAGCTACTGATCTAAGTGCTAATCACAGCTAAAAAATACCTTCACAAAAACAACCAGGGTAGTGTTTGACAAGCAACTGGACACTACAGCCCAGCCAAGAGGACACAAAAAATTAACCATCATGGTCAGGCTCTCCCAACATGTGATGAGTCTGTATTTTACACCAAACTGTCCACTGCAGCTGTACCTGAAGTCAGGGATGGGCTGAAAGAGAAGCCATGTGGGAAGGGGCACAATGGGGATCTGAAGGGTAAGGTCTCCCTTGTCCGCTCCAGTCTGCATTGCTGTTCTTTCTAAGTTTCCACCATGGGGACTTAGGAAAAGATTGTGATTAGTGCATAAAATTGTTGAGATATGTAAAAGAAGAAAAAATAAATAAAATTAAAAAGAAATGTTTGCCAACCCACTTATACCTTGGCTCACTAATTTTCAAGAGTGTCTATCATCGATGCCTTTCCCTCCTGGCCAGCAGTGAGGGAGTTCAGTTAAATTCCATGTCCTCTGGGAGCATTATTATTTGGTCTGAAAACTTTAACTCTGATCATGTCTTTTCTCTTAAACTACATTTGAATGCTTAACTAGCATTAACCTTAAGTCTGCTCACTTATAGTTTTAGTGACTTTTTCTTGAGACATTTAACTGAGTTTCACAAAACCCCAAAGTCTGGTTTCCTTTTATTGCTGAATATGAATTGCTACCTTCCCTCAACTTTGCCTTAGAAAGGCTGTTTCTTTACAATTTTTCCTTATTACAAAACCTATACGTTAAACATAGAACTCATTTGTGTGGACTGTAAAAGTCCCCCAGGCATTAGTAAAACCTGTTCATCTCAGCCAATCCTAAAATAGGTTGACTATTTAGGCCAACAGTGTAAGTGATGATTGGCAGAATGCTTGCTCTTGTTTAGTCATCAATAAAATTGTTCCCTGTTCACGTTATTCCCTCAGACATTTTGCCCAGTTTCTAATAAACACACACACAGACACACAAAATGAGCCTTATTCTTTCACTGCCTATTTCTTCCACATGAAAAGACCTTCTCCTTGATGATCAGAGTGGTTCAAAGTCAACTTTGGTTGCCCATTTAATCCTGGATTAGCGAGAAGGTTTACCAGGATAGTACATGTCTTTTTAGGGACAGTAAAATTTGCTGCCAATCATCACTCTTTTCTTTGAAAAATGACAGGTGACAGTTTTGCTCAGAAAAGACAGGTGCTGGGAAACTGAGTCTTCTCATAGCTTGCTAAATTGCCATGCATGGAACACAGGCTTAAGCCAGTAGTCCTGAATTGACTGGGAAGCATATGCCCTTTACATCATGGCATTTTTCTTTTAGGTTGGTTGGGCAGGAGCCATATTGATGAAATAAGGGGTCACCTGCTGAGAAAGTAGAATTTACAGATTTCCTTTTTATCTATGTGGCTTCTTGAGGGGTTTATTGAATATCAATTACCCTATCTTTCACTTCCACTCCTCATTTCCCATGAAATACCTACAAAGAGGGGAACAGATGTTTTTAAGCTACACCGCAAAGGTTCAGTGATATGGTCTAAATATGTTACATATTGTTTTGGTACAAAGAAACCATACTTCTTGTTACCCTAGTTGAAGCCATAGATTAATCAAATTCTATTGTTTTGTTGAGATTACTCCTTGAAAGTTAATTAGCTTATCTGGATTAATTCATTGCCACCACTTCAGGTAAATGTTCCCACAAACATTTTAAAATATATTAAAATGAGACCCAAATTTGGAGATCTCAAATAAGTCATTTAATTTAACAACTCATGTTTTTACCTGTGATAGAAAGGAAGATGGAGAATTAGATGGCCATTAAGGTCTTCTTCTCCATCACCAGGTACAATAACCTTTAACATAATGAAACTCCTCTCTTGAAACATGAATAATAACAATCCCAGGAAATTGTTGCATAACAATAGATTTAGCTTATTTTTCAGTTTACCAACACAGCTTTATAGTTATAATTTTAATATGCAGAGATATAATATCCACTCAACATTTTATTACTTATATTCAAGGACAGTGGCATATATGCTTAAAAGGAGACATATCTGAAATAGGTACATAAATTGAATTTTTAAAAAAGAGATATATCCCCAAAAAATTTAGAGGCAAGGTAGGTAGACATCACTCTCTGAGAGTTATGATTAAAAAGTGTTATAAAATAATGAGCTTAGCTGCCTGAAAAATTAGTCTTCAATATGCAAGATTGATAGATGCCTTTCTGATGAGATCCATGTACTTCTCAAACTTTGGTGAGATTTGGGTGTCTTTGCCAATTTGGAAAATGTCCTTCAGAAAACACATGAGAAAAGTTGGTATTTGGAAGGAAGTTTTATTTCTATTTTTAGTAAGTCACTTGTCTCGTTTCAGAGTGATTTTCTACCAAATAGTCATGATTTATCTGAAGCTCAAACACATTATGGCAGTGCAGGGAATGTGACACTGTGTGCAGCCTCTGCTCAGGGACAAAGCACAGATTCTAAGGACCCTGTTGCCAGGAGCCAAAAGAAGGTGAGCTGTTTTATAGTCTCTGGACATAAAACTAGGCAAGCTTAAGGTTTTCAGCAAGTGTAACCTACATAGATGTCAGTAGCTGTCAGCAGTCTCATCACAGAATACAGAAAACCTCCTTAATATGTATGTAGACCCACACTCATGGCACTCCCAGAACTGATGGCAAGCTCAATAGAATGTATTCATGTTAACACAGAGAGCTGAATGCATGAGCACCCAGGTCTTTGTAACCCCCAAATGCAGTGGGCACTTAAGTGGTCCATCCTTTAGACTTCTTTGATAGTGAAAGTGACAGGCTTATAAATAAAATATTATCAGTTATCCCAGAGGTCTTAGTGGCTCTTAGAGATAACACTGTATTCATATACTGAGTCACTTAACACAGAGAAACACCTTGCCTGCTATGATTTTGCTTCTAAGTCATAGTAACAATATTATTTTGGAATAGGACAGCGTCTCCTGGGATCCACCAAGACCAGTGCAAATCTGGGAGCTAAAGTTATCCATGAGTTAGTAGATTTGCAATATGTTTGCCAAAAATAAATTTTTGCTTATAATTAATATTGCTGCTATATTAGTCTGTATGAAATAACATGGCAAAGCAGTCTTCAGATATCTCTGGACACCTCACAGTGTAAAAAGCAATTATAGATGTCCTGGAGACTACCACTTATAATGGCATAAATTCCTTCCCTTTGGGGCCCAGAAAAACAATAAGTCAAGATTCTGGACCTTAGATTTAAACACTGAATGTTTCCTTTTCAATGGAAAAGGATATTGATTGAACTAATGAATTTATTCAATGCTATCATAATTTCTCTTTGCTTTGACTACATTCTGTTTTCCAAATAAATTGTCCTCATATTTATTTGAGTGAGTAGCATAAAATGCACAAGGATTTAAAATGATTTGATTGACTTACTCAGAAAATACTTTGACATCTCAAAAGTCAAAAATGCACTGGAGTCCCAAGTAATTTATCTGATCATATGGGTTAGAGAATCACTTTTTTCTAATCTGTACTTTAAATGTGAAGATGTATGAAATATCTACATAAAGTTAATTTGGGGGAGTGAATTTAGAGCATGCCTACATAGTTTGCAAAAGAATTTGGCAAACAGTAAGCTTCTGATTGCAAGCTTGATTGATTTAAACCATTTCAGATTTAGAAAAAGCATAAGGATGTCTCACTTCAAGTTTCTGAAACCTGGCCCCCTGTCTTAGTGAGGTCTGGGTGTTCAGCCTCAACATCAGTTCCCCACAGGACCTATGAGTTCCCATGGGGCCTCTATCTGTAGGTGAAGGTGGTTCTCTTCTTCACAGCCAGGAGGGTGTATGACTCAAGGGAAATGGTGGCCTCTGTGGTTATATTTCTGCACTCTCAGCTTTGGCTGAACTTAGCTTTGACCATAGGAAGATATTCCTGCCTCAGCAGAACTTCTGATGGAGCAGCTTTACGGTTCTCTGTCTCAATGAATAAAACTCAGCATTGACAAAAAATCAAGCAGTGTCTACCTGTGATCTGCATGGTCCAATTGATTGGACCTTTAACAAGAGCAGCTCTCATTCTGCTCTAAAGCCTCCCTCTCACTGATCTCATATCTCTCTCTCTCCCTACCTACCTCCCCCAATCTCTCTAAAATCAATAAAACCATATCCTCAGTGAAGATTTTTTAAAAATCATATATTTATGATTTCTCTGTTTCTTTGGCCATTTAGCATATGTACTCCCCTCCTTCTCTACTACAAACACAAAGGTAACTTGGTTCTAAGAATCATTTTCTGAACACTCTAAGGATATATACTTCAGAAAAGCGTGTTTATCAATAAAGGAGGAGCGTATAATAGGACAAAAACATTTTGCAACTTGTTTTGTGGCTTGGAGAGAGAAGAGGAGACACTAAAGAGAGTTCTCCTTGATGTGTTAACAATCACATGGGTAGCTGTGAATGTGGGTAGAATGGGAAGCAGCAATCTATATCACTGGAACTCCCTGACTTCCTGAGAATCCAAAGGGCTCTGAGGAGTGACCAGCTCTCACCTCTTACCTCTCCCTATAATCACAGAAGTCCATGCCAGTACTCAACTACAGGCTGACAATGGGGTGAAAAATAAACGTTAAATTTGCACTGCTAACTTAAACCACAGTTTAGCTAACAAGTGGTTAAAAATAGCATATGTGACATATCTATCTATAAATGCCTCCTGAGTTCCAGAGCTCACCCAAGATTTGACTGGGTTCTTTGGCTATCTTTCTATGAAACGTATTTCCGAGCAAACACATGGATATCTTCTCCTAGCTTCAGAAAATAAATTGGATTATAAGGTTTCTTAGCTTCTGCTCTGCTTGGTTTTAGATATAGTTTCAATTTAAGTGATTTCAAGGATTACTAGAAATAAAAAAGAAAATATAGTTGAACTTCTAATGTCTCAAACTGCCAACTTTTGAAGTTTTAGATATTTGCTCATATGAGAAGGAAACTACATTTAGTCATGAATTAAGAATGGTTTTGCTGAATAATTTGCAAGATGAGAAAGTAAAAAGAAAAATAAAAGAAAAAATGATAATGTGGAAAAATAGTTGAGAAAACTGCAGTACAATTTAAGTAATATTTAAAGTTTTTAACATTTAGTGTAAAAATGTAGAAAAAAATTAGTTGATATTCAAATTAAAATGAATCCATGGATAAATTAGGCTAATTTGACAATTTTAGTTTTATAATTGTTTTTTATCTTTCCCACCTATTTTACAGAGTATCCTAATATATAAAAAGCTGGGGTCATCATGACCAAAACAATTGGGTGGATGACTGAACACAGGCTTTGTGGGGTGACAAGGCTGGCAGGGGAAGCAGTTGGGGGAGACCAGGCCAGCAGGGTAGAAGTTGGGAGCAGCCAGGCCAGTTGGGTGGGTGGGAGTTAGGGGCAACCAGGCAGGTAGGCAAGTGAGTAGTTATGAGCCAGTGGTACTGGATTGTGAGAGGTATTCCAGATTGGAGAGGGTGCAGGCTGGGCTGAGGGGATACCCCTATGCACAAATTTTGTGCACTGGGCCTCTAGTCCTATATAATAAAAGCCTAATATGCTAAGTGTCCAGTCATCCAGTCATTTGTTCAACCAATCAAAGAGAAATATGCTAATGATATTCTAAAGCTTCTCAACAGCTCACTATGACATGCACTGACTAGCAGGGTAGACAGTTGACCAGTTGATCAGTTACTATGATGTACACTGACTTCCAGGGGGCAGACACTCTGACTGATAGGTTAACTTGCTGCTGGGGTCTGGCTGATTGGGACTGAGCGAGATGGGCCAGACATGCCCTAGAGTCCTCCTGCAGTCCCTCTCCAGTTGGCTACCCTCCTGCATCCCTCCCCGGCCCTCTTGCAATATGAGTCCCCTTGGAAGATGTTGGAGAGACAGTTTCAGTCCGATCCCATGGGTGCATGAATTCATGCACTGGGCCTCTAGTAAAACATAACATCTCCTCTTCACTAGATGTAATCAGATTGCTCTGAGCCTCTGGCTGACTAGGTTTTGACCTTGACCTCCATTCTTGCTGAGCCTGCATGGCCCTGTTTTAGCAAAAATTTGCTAAGTTAATTTAGAGAGAATCCTCACCCTGATACCTGCTCACCCTTTAGCAAGAATCATATTAAGGTGATTTAGCAAGAAGCCCCCTAATCTCTATCCTATTGCAACAGTCTTAAATAATGTCTTCCTTTCCATTTTTATGATTCTTGTCAACAAACGTAGGTTCTTTTACATTTTCCAAAAATCTTAAGTTAGCATGAGACTTATGGGAAAGCTTGCTAATTCAAATTTACTTCTTGAGGACCCATTACAGATTATGAAATTGTGAAATGTGGACTATTAGCTAACACAGTGGCGTGGGATTTACTTGAATCTACTTTTGTCAGTGATGGACAGAACAAGGACACATCCATGGGAGGACTTGAGGAAAACTCTGCTGAGCCAATACCCATACTGATGAAAAATTGAGATCACCTCCTTAGGGCTCAAAATGTCCATAGATAAATTGCAGATCCTGTTACAGGTGACCCTCAGAGCCTGGCTGTGAGTATTGTAGGGCACAGGGCTTGGAGAGATGGCTTGTTCTCAGTTTATCATGCCTTCTTTTAATCAGAGCAAGCCTTGGAAGTCACATACAGCCACGGACCTACAGGCCATACCACAGTCTCTAGGGTGACTGTCTCCAGGACTGACTCTGATGTACTCATCTGAAAAAAGGCCTTGATGCTCCCTTTTCTGCAACTCTCTATTCTTCCAGCTGCCCTCGGCCTCCTTTGTGCCTCTTGTTTAGATGAACATCTGGTGGGTCAGCTCTAGAATAACAGTTCTGTCCATGCTTTGGGGAGATGAGGCCAGAGAAGGAGTGGAGAGTGACATTTTCTACCTCTTCTTTGTTTCTACCTCCTACACACAGGAGACACTGGCTAATCATGTCTTTATTACCACGTTGCTCACATCAGAATCCCATGGTAACACTTTTATTAGCTTAATTTAAGTTTTAATCATTCTGAATTAGAAAAAAACTTTCTTTTATTAAGAAGATAATGTTTCAATTAAAAACCTAAACTATCCTTATCACAATTAATCAAATGTAATTAAATGTATCTCAGTGTGTTGCATGAAAAAAATCAACATTTTCTCAGTCTTTTAGACACTATATAAATAGACCTGGTTAAATGCACATTTTACAAAGAAAATGTCATGAGACACTCAATAGAAACATTTAACTTACTACATCTCTTACCAGTTAATTTCAGACCATAATATTGAAATGCCTTTTATTTATTTATTTATTTATTTAGTTAGTTAGTTAGTTAGTTATACATTAACTCTTTATTTTATTTTAAAGATTTTTATTGATTCTAGAGAGAAATGGAGAGGGAGAGAGAGATTGAAATAGCAATAATGAGAGAGAATCATTGACCCACTGCCTCCTGCACATCCACTATTGGGGATGGAGCCTGTAACCCCAGCATGTACCATTGACTGGAATAGAACCCAGGAACCTTCAGTCTGCAGATTGATGCTCTAGCTACTGAGCAAACCAGATAGGGTGGAAAAGCCTTTTTATATGAAGATGATAATGGGCCATGTTTTCATCTAGGACTTAACCTAATTTATAATGTTTACTTATTAGAATTTAATATAAGCTATGTATTGGTGGCAATTGTTATTTTTTTTTGATGACTTAAGATAACACAAAGGATTGTTTTTTTAATTAAAATCCCATAAATTAGTAGTATTATCTTGTTAATAATGTCAGAGGTAAAATATATCATAAGACACAGGCAAAATAGGCAGAGGTTTGGTACCCCTGGTCTCACTATTCTCAGATTAATATAGGAAGTTTCTAAATCAGATATGAAACTATATTTCTGACCAGAGGCATACATTTGTTATGAAACATATCTATTTTATATTCAGACAGTTATATAACTTCTATGACATTTCCCAGGGAAACAGGCCCCATAAATTCCAAGTTTTTAGATCTCTTTCCCATAAGCAATTCTTGTCAACTACTGAAAGCAATCTGTAGACACAGACACTCTAGGAATTCAAATATCATTGATTTGTTAGCTAGAGTTCTGTACAAGATCATTTGACCTCTGCACCAACCATCCTCTCTCTCTCTTCTGTCACCTATTTAACTACCCTTTCATCCATCTATGTATTAATATCTTTACCTGTTTATTTTAAATTAATAAAATTAAAGAGAACAAGGGATAAAAGAGAATCATTTAAATTTTTTTTTATTGATTTCAGAGAAAAGGGGAAAGGGAGAGAGAAATAGAAACATCAATATTGAGAGAGAATCATTGATTGGCTGCCTCTTGAATACCCCCCACTGGGGAATCAAGTCCATAACCTGGGCATATGTCCTGACCAGGAATCAAACCAGTGAACTCTTGGTTCCTAGGATGACGCTCTACCACTGAGCCAGCCACACTAGGATAGGCAAGGAGAATCCTTTAAAAGCCTACCTACCTTGTCAGAACTAAGTAAAAGATCTTTTTGTTGGTATGAAAGCAAACTTCTTTCTTGAAGCAAACAAAGCTTGTTTGAGAGCAGTTATGTGGACAAAAAGCCACTTTTAGTGTGGACATGTCACACACTAAAATCTTGGGGGAGATTTAATTGTTCTCAACTAACCTTTTTCTTATGTATTAAAGTCCTGAGTAATAGCATCTTCTCAGAAGCATGCATTTGGCAAGTTTGAATCTACATTAATGTTGAAAGTTCTGTCATGTCAGCCACACGATGAGGCCCGTTCTCACCTGAGTCTGCAGGTGCCCCAGTAATCCATATACCTGAGTTATGGTCAATATCATTTTCTACATTATGAAGCTCAGAGCACCATGAGCTTTGGAAAGAAATTCCACAGGGGAGTGAATGATGTCACATTATATCCAGGATGCCTCGTTCCATTTAGGTGCATTTCTAACTGGCTCTGGGAAAGTCATCTGATGTCCTCTCTGAACTTCCAATTCAGTTGCACAATGACACTCTCATATGCCCATCTCCGTCCATCATTATACATCTTCTCAGGACAGTTTCACAATACTGGTAAATCATACACCAATGTTTTACATCCACATCTCCTTTGAATGCTCCATCTTAGCCAACATTAATCTTTTCTATGCCTCCTGCTTTCCCAAGTACAAACTCTTGATGACTACATGCTGGGGTTGTTCTCAGCATCTAGAAGGGTTCAGGAATCTGGAGAAGGGCTGCAAGTAAATTAATATAGAGACATGAAATGTAAATTTGGAATACATGGGGGAGCCAGAGGAAACTTTGCTATAGTACCAAGTTCCCCGAGTCTCTGGACCCCTACCTTTTTTATTAACAAATTGCCCTAAAGCAAAGCAGATATACATATCAAAGGTAAGAGTTAGTATACAGTTAGCATTGTCAGGCTGAGGGAACTGCCCTCAGCTGTTGGCAGCAGGCAATGATATATGAAAATCTTTAGGTTTGGGGAAATGTTTTCAGCTATTCCAGCAGGCAATAATATGATTCAGCCCTGTAGAATATAGAAGTCCATCAGCCTTTTGAGGACTTCTTTTTTTTACTATGACATTCTGGAATTAGCCTCCAGCAATTAGTTCCTAAATAAGGATTGGATCCATGTCTGCCTCTTTGAGCTTTTTAATTCAACTTTCAATGCATTCTTTCAAGCCTTCAACATTTTGGGGGATATTGGACTGGTGAAATATTTTCTCCACTGTTCTCTTTCCTGCAGGTCTGATTCTTTTGCAATTCTTCTTTCACATTGTTGCCAAAGTGGAATTTTTTGAAATGCAGACCTAATGAAGTCATTTCTAAATTTAAAGTATTTAAATGGCACCTGTTTGGGGTGACTCATTTATCTTCCAAACTGGGGCCCTTTGGAGAGTGAAAAGTGATGCTTTTAATAATGACAAAGATGTCAGTCAGAACCATCCTGTCAGACAGGTGGAGGGCCACTGTGACCCTTGTTTACGTAGCACAACTTATATAATGATGTTGAATGAGCAAATATATGGATTAGTTAGAGAATAAATGAAATAACCAAAAATATGGCCAATTGGATGTCAATAAACCATGGAAGAAGCAGTAGTGACAGCATACATTGAACCTGAGGTTTCCAGATTTGTTGGCCAATAAACAAATGCTCACAGTGACTAAGAAAACTACACAGGCCCACATAGTGTCCTTGAGGAAATATCCTATCAAAAAGCAGTCAGGACACAGCAGAGAGTGTTTCAGTACAGATGGTATCTGTGGGTGCATGGGAAAGATGTATTCTGTGAGTAAGAGCTGCCTTCTGACTCCTTGAAGTTAGGCTTCTCCTAAACATCAGGGTAGTATTTCTGTGAGCTTAACATAAGGGGAACCATTTGCTTTTTAAAATGAATTTGTCATATAGGAGTAAGGTGATTTTTTGCTTTCCTTATAATTTTTTTTCTGAAATTTTTAGACTCTTTTACAATTAAATTATTTACTTTTGTAATTAGAAAATTACAATGGAATATTGAATCAATGTTAACTTTCAATGATGAACTATATCCATTGTGTGTCTAAGTTTTCATGAGCACCCTGCAGTCCAGAGAGGCTACCTGGTCTGCTCTCTTTTCTTTGTTTAATTAATTCAATTTATTGTGGTTACATTGGTCAGTAAGATTATATAGGTTTTAAGTGTACAATTTTGAAATATATCATCTGCACATTGTATTGTGCGTTCACCATCCAAAGTCTACTCTCTTTGTATCACCATTTATCCCATTTACCTTCTTCTACTTGCCCTCAAACTTCCTTCCTTCTGGTAATCACCATACTGTTGTTGGCGTCTATAAGTTATTGTTTATTTGTGTTTGCTTACTCTCTATTCTCAGAAGAGGTTTACTCTTAAACAAGATTGAAGTCAAGGAAATAGTAGCCCTTTTGGCATTAAGGCCCTCGCCTCCAAGTCTCTTTTCTTTCTTAGGTCCCTGGATAGCAAACTGCCCTCCTCCTGGAAAAGATACCTTCCCATGGAGATGATTTCTCTCCTAGAGAATTCTGGAATTTTATTGAGACCACAGAATAGTTCTTCCATATGATCTGTTAAATGACAGGGTCTCTCATATGATGTGTGCATGACAGGTATGATGCTTGTTTACACAGCATTTGTCATGCTTTTCAGAAGACAGAATATCATTTAAGAGGAGGAATGTGCCTCATTGCATTCTCAGCTATGATGCACCTGACCTTTATCTGAAGCTTAGCATTATTGATGAATGTTGGTGTATGTGTGTGTGGAAGTATGTAACAAACTCTATGTAATCGGCTGCAGATGCTCTTAAAAGGGCTTCTTTTGTAAACATGGCATTGCAATTTTTATTTTGTAAAAGGCTCAGGCTGCATCTATGGAATCTATTTCCTTCATTTTACAAGTAGCCAACATGAACTCTCTCAGCTTAATAAGGCCTGAGCTATGTCTTGTGGACAGAATAGAAATTAGAGAAACACAACAGTAGAAGAAAGGGTGAAAGAGATCAGGACAGTCTGTTTACTTAGTTGTAAAACATTAGGAGTTTCCCAGATGGGATTGAAGCAGCATCTAAGACCTGGCGAGGGAGCTCTGGAGTAGAATCAGCTCTGTGTAGCTCAAATCACACACTTTCATTAATTGGCAAAAAGTTAGACCATAGTGCCTGGACTGCTCTCTTAAGAGAAGCCACTGGAAGGGTGAGTTCTAGGGTGATGTGGTCATCCAATGAAGTGGGCCTTCTGTGCCCCGAATCTTTCTTTTCAGCCTTCTATTTTATTTTCCTCAGTGTATGCATGTTTCTAACACTTTTAGCCACTGTCACTTGAGTTATGGACCTGACTTGCAGATTGAGAATTCTAAAACTTATAGAATTAATGTGGATTTGCAAACCTACCCTGGGTGCCACATGTCCTGTCTAGGAAGGTACTAAATACCCACTGAAAGCACCTTTCAAGGAGTGGGTCTTGAGGAGATAGCAGTTCCTGTGCAGACTTACCCATGATCTTGGGCATATAGCTCTGACCACCAAACCAGAACCATGTAGCACAGGAATCATGGGCTCAGCCAACCAACTCAAATATTTTTTTCTCTGTGCCTCAAAATTATCCTGGGGAGAACTCTGAACTTCTGTGCTCTCTTTTCTGTGAGACTTCTCTTCATAAACCACTTAAGCAGCAGATCAGAGTGGAAGCTAGACCTTCTCATTCATGGCTGACATGACCACACTGACATTGTCCTCTTCAGCCAGGTTCAAGGGTTCCCCTTCTCTGGTCAGCTTGAGGAATGTAAGACAATATAAAATAAATGAATTATTTTTCTTCCTTTTCCCAAATCATATCTTTATTTCCTTGGCCCATTTTAGAGTCTAAGATACTTGAGGCTTTCCTCTTTTTTCCATTTTTTAGATAGTATCAAGTTTATACTTAATGATAAGTATAATTGTTGGATTCTGATATTAAAATCAGTGTTATTACCTATAGTAACAAGGGTTATCAGGTAGCCACCCTTTCATGTTTGTGATGAATACAGATGGAGGGTGCTAATATTGGCTGAGGGATGTGTCTCTATTTTGTGTGCATCATTGTGCGAGTGTATCTTCATGTGTGTATATATCTGTGCTGTGCTCTGGAATATACCTGTGACCAGTAGCTACAATCTCGCTAAGACAGGAAGCTCCACAGGAAGAGACACATCATCTTCATGTTTGCTTGGCTCCCACCCTCAGTAGCTCCCAATATATCTATGAGCATATTAAATTATGCATGAGGCCCAGCAAATGTTCCTTTTGTCCATCACCTTCTTCTCTCTCAATCAATACCATTTCTTTCTGCAAGTCAGGACATGTCTTCCTGAGTCTATAAGTCAAAATCCTTTCTAAGTCTTTCCTACACACTCTCCTTCATCTGCTTCCCCAAAGCAGGGGACACTTCCAGTATATACTCTGTCCATGTATGCTACCTGCAGGGTTATGCCCAGTACCCTCAGCACCCTGCTTTCCTGTAAGAGGCCAACTTGGTCCTAAGACAAATTTGATTTCAGTCTAGCAAGACCAGTCTTTTAAGGAGCCTGGATACTTACTTTTCTCATCTCCACTTACTTAGATATTTATAAAGATCCAAGCTCATTGTTTTTTCCTTTTTTTCTCAAAATTTCAAAGCTGTAAGGAATTTGCAAACACCTGGTCTAGTTCCTCATTCTGTAGATAAAGCTGTATACTTTAAGTATCTGTGTAAGTTCCACAGACAGGTAGGATGGAGTGTGCTAAGTTAAGCATCTTAACTTATTTTTCTTTCAACTAATACACACCTTTTAGGTGGGTTGTGTGTTGTTTCAGATAGATCAGGGGGCTTCTTTTAAGTGTCTGTGGAGGCTCTGGAAGCCTGGTGATAGAAAATGGCAACATGATTGTCTCAGTGACAATCGTCAAACCTACCCCGCACTTTTCCAGTGACAGCCACAAATAGTGACCTTGATTCAACAAGGAGAGAAGCCTACATGTGTGAAAGTCTGATCTATAAAAATCTATTTAAGATTATGTTTTTATATTCATATATGACTTAGCATTTATCTGTACTTCATGACCATTCTATCTAATAAAAGAGTAATATGCAAATTAACCACCACTCTGTTATACCCACAAACCATGCCCACCAGCCAATCAGGAGCGAGTATGCAAATTAATGCAACCAAGATGGCTACAGCCACAGAGAGAGCAGGAAGGTTTGGGTTTCCCTGGTGATGGAGATTACAGACTACAAAGCTTCAATTATAGAAGATAAATAACTCTCAACAAAAATGGTAGCAGTCATGGAGCTGGAGAGAGCAGGAGGCTAGGGTTTCCCTCTGTGATGGAGAAAGCCATGTTTCTACAGCCCTGGCCTGTCTTGGCTCCTCTTAAGGATACAAAATTTCAATTATAGAAGATAAATAAATTCCAACAGAAATGTCTATCACCATGGAGTGAGCAAAAGGCTTCGCTCTGCTCTAGGCTACAAAGTTTCAATTGTAGAAATAAATAAATCCCAGAGACCAGGGCTTCCATTTGGGTTTCTGGGGTATGTGGCCAACCTGCAAACTACCATAGGCCCCTCACCCAGGCCACCTCATGCTCCAAGGGAACACTCACCCTGTTCCAAGACACGCTTCAGGGAAAACCAGCTGACCCCCACTCATGCACCAGGCCTCTATCCTATCTAATAAAAGAATAATATGCAGATTGATCATCACTCCAACACACAAGATGGCTGCCCTTATGTGGTCAAAGATCCTGCCCCCATGTGGACACAAGATGGCCACCACAAGATGGCCAGCAGGGTAGGGCAGTTGACAGGGTCCAGGCCTACAAAGGAGAACAGTTATGGGTGATAAGATCAGCAGGGAGGGCAGTTGGGAGGGCCCAGGCCTGCAGGGGAGAGCAGTTAGGGGTGACCAGGCTGGCAGAGGAGGGAAGTTGGGGGACACCAGGCATGCAGGGAAGGGCAGTTGAGGGGGACCCAGGCCTGCAGGTGAGAGCAGTTGGGAAGGACCAGGCCTGCAGGGTAGATCAGTTAGGTTTGACCAGGCCTGCAGGGGAGGGCAGTTAGGGGCAAACAGGCTGGCAGGGGAACAGTTAAGTATCAATCAGGGGAGTGGTTATACGGTGATCAGGCTGGCAGGCAGAAGGGGTTAGGGGCATTCAGGAAGGCAGGCAGGTGAGCAGTTGGGAGCCACCATTCCTGGATTGTGAGAGGGATGTCTGACTGACAGGCAATCGGACATCCCTCGAGGAGTCCCGGATTGGAGATGGTACAGACTGGGCTGAGGGACACCCGCCTCTGTGCACAAATTTTGCGCACCTCGCCTCTAGTGGTTAAATAATATTCCTTGGTATGTGTTTTATTAAAGTCACGCATCTTGTTTATCCACTATCCACTGGCACCAGAGTTGTTTCCATCCTTTGTACTGCTGTAAACATTGGTGCACAAGATTTTAACAACTCTTTTCAATTTCTTTGGGTGTATATCTAGGAGTAGAATTGTTATGCTAAGAGAAAGCCATATATTGTATAATTCCATTTATATGAAATATCTAAATTAGGCAAATATATAGACACAGAAAGCAAATGTATGGTTATCAAGGGCTAGGGAGGGGGATGTGAGAATGATTAGTGAGTATGGGATTTATATTTTTGGTGTTGAAAAATTCTGGAACTAGATAGTGGTGATGATGACATACATCATGAATATGTTCAATGCCTCCAAATTGTATCCATTTTTAAAATGATAAACTTTATATTATGTGTATTTTACAACAAAAATTTACTTAGTAAAATAGAGTTTCAGAGTGCTAATGGGCTTCTTTTAAATGTACAGAATAAGTCAATTGAGAATTGACAAAAAAAAAATAATGCCAAGTACTGATTTTGCTGACTGTACACAAATAAATAGATGAGATAGTTGTATATTGAAAACCAATTACTTTTGGTCAATAGGGGACGTGGTTAATCACAGAAACTTTATCATTGTCATTCAATTTAAACATGCTTTTATTTTTGGAAACATTCATAACAAAAAGTAGGTTACAGCTCAGTTCCAGTCTAATTACAGTGAGTACTTAATTAGTATGGTAAATAAGCAAAGGTCTGCTGCAGAGTTTACATTCAACATTAAATCATCTGGTTCATCTTTGATGTTGAGAAGATCAGGAAAAGGCAGAAATGACCCGGGTTGAATGATCAACATATAGATTAATTTCAAAAACATTGCTGTACTTGTATCTTTTCTTTTGCAAAGAAAACAAACATAAAAAAAGATGTTTCATTTCTCTCTTTGTTAAATGTGTATAAGCCTGGAAACAGATGTCATTCCATTGGTATCTTCAAGCTATTAGTGGGGATATAAAATGAGTGCTATCAATGGGGAGAAGAGTTTGGACCACTTTACAGCTGTGCACACTGCATTTAAACATTTCAGTAATGAAAATGGAATTCAGAATGAACAGTCAACATTCAATGTAAAAATAACAGCCATATATTTTAGTAAACCTCACTTGAAAATATGTTTCTCATCTATGAGCCATATATATATGCAAGCACACGATTATAGAACACGTTTCTGGCAACATCAAACAGAGCTTGACCTGGTTAACCTCTTCTTGGTCAATAAATATGTCAAAGAATTGAAATTATTTCAGTGATATTTGATTTTATGGTGCCTAGAACCCGGAGTGATTATTTAAAAAAAAAATACAATTAAGTTTCTTTTAAAGTGGGTATAAAACTTACTGAAAGGTCCTTGTTTTTATAGCACTTATCCAAACTTTAAAAGATACACTACTCACAAGAGCATTTTATGTGGTGCAATTTCCAGTCTTTATATCAGAGCTTGGGAAATTACAGCATAAACAGCAGCCTTCACTACCCACAGCCCACCCCTTAACTTTGCTATTTTCTAACAGGCATTACAATTGCTCTTCAGAACATCTTCCTTGGAGGAAAATTCAGTATGAAAATTGAGAGGAACTTAGTAGAAGAGAACATAGATTTCAATGACACCCTCCTGGTGTGTGGCTCTGGTGACATTTTTTTCTCCTGGAGTGATGTCTTCCTGTTGTCCTGCCCTGTGAATTTCTCTTCATTCTCTAGGACTCCACTCAGAAGTTCTTGCCTTTGGAGATCCATCCCTTCTCCAAGTTATATTCTTTCTCTTTCTGATCACCTCTGCAAAGCTCATGTTTTATCACAACTGCTTTTTAAAATTTTAAATAGTTTCATTGATTTCAGAAAGAGGAAGGGAGAGAAAAAAAAGAGATAGAAACATCAAGGATAAAGGAGAATCCTTGACCGGCTGCCTCCGCATGCTACCTTCTTGGTATCAAGACTGCATCCCAGGCATGTGCCCTCACTAGGAATTGAACCGTGACCTCCTGATGGCTAGGCATGTGTAAGGCTCCATTCCACCCCTTCTCTCCTCAAATATGTAGGTCGGGCAAATGCACTTTGCCTTCCCAGTTCAAAGGGCTTGGCAGACAACCTGCCAATCAAATGTGTGAATAAGTAAGCAAATAAGCATGCAAATGTTCTTTAATTATGGGTCGCATTAAGATCTGATATGGGCATGGAGATATGCTTTTATTTTTTAGGCTGCCTTACCCTGTCACAATTGCTATCAGTTTTGAGGATATAGACTTTCCTTGAGGATTAGCAATGTGCCCTTGCAGAGAGTCCCCAGATTGTCCAAAGACTCTCTACCAGGAGCTACCCCTGCCCCTCTCCCTTGCCCTCACCCAAGGGTCTGCTGCTGGTGGAGTCCGGAGTGCAGGATGCTGACTGGTGTATGGCCACTTTCTGCCCACCCTTCTTTGAGGACCCACCCTGGCCAGCCCAGGCCTCTGCTTAAAACAACAAAGTTTCAATGGCTGTGGGAGCAGATGGCTTGGCTTCACACCAGGCTACAAAGTTTCAATTGTAGAAGATAAATAAATCCCAGATACCAGGGCCTCCCCTTGGGTCGCCCGGGGGCATGGCTGGCCTGCAAATCACCACAGGCGCCTTGCCCAGGCCACCCCACACCCCAAGGGAACACCCACCCTGATCCAGGACACCTTTCAGGGCAAACCAGATGGGCTCCACCTGTGCATCAGGCCTCTATCCTATCTAATAAAAGAGTAATATACAGATTGACCACCACTTCAACACACAAGATGACTGCCTCCATGTGGACACAAGATGGCCACCACAAGATGGCTAGGAGGGGAGGGAAGTTGGGAGGGACCATTCCTGCAAGGGAGGTGTGATCAAGCCTGCAGGGGAGAGCAGTTAGGGGTGACCAGGCTGGCAGAGGACGGAAGTTGAGGATGACTGGGCCTGAAGGAAAGGGCAGTTGGGGGGGACCCAGGCCTGCAGGGAAGGGCAGTTAGGGGTAACCAGGCCCATAGGGAAGGGCAGTTAAGAGCAATCAGGCTGGCAGAAGAATGAGTAGGAGATGATCAGTTAGGAAGGCAGAAAGGTGAACAGTTGGGAGCCAGCAGTCCTGAATTGTGAGAGGGATGTCTGACTACCTGTTTAGGCCCGATCCTAAAGGGGTCCCAGATTGGAGAGGGAGCAGACTGGGCTGAAAGGCACCCACCTCATGCCTGAATTTCGTGCACTGGGCCTCTAGTCTACACTAATAAAAGAGAAATAGGCAAATTAACCATCACTCTGTTCTGACAAGCCATACCCACCAGCCAATTAGAATCAGTATGCAAATTAACCCAGCAAAGATGGTGGGTAAATTTGCATACACAGGCAGGGTGGGCAGTGTCAGATGCCACCTGCGGGGTCCAGGTCTATTGCAGGACCTGGAAGGGGCAGTAGCCTGCCTAGCCATGCCTGCAGCCTGTGAACATTGCCACCCAGGGGAGGAGAGGCCAGCCTGCCTAGCGATTCCCATGGATCCCGTGAACATCAACGCCCTGGGGAGTGGAGGCTGGTCTGCCTAGCCATGCCTGTGGGGCCCTTGGAAGATGAGCAACTGGGCCTGCTTAACCACACCTGTGGGGCCCCGGGATTATTCCTACCAGAGGAGGTATGGCTGGGCATGCTTAGCCACTCCCATGGGCCCCCGCCCCCTTTAGGTACTCCAATGGGGCCCTGTGAACATTGCAGGCATGGTATTGCTGAGATCCAGACAGGGCCTCTGGCAGCTTCGAGGAGACCTACTCTACCAGGCAGCCCAGTGGCCATGTGGTTGGGCCACAGGGTGCCCATTCAAGATGTGACACAGAGAGGAGGTGCGAGAGGAAATCCAGAGAATGGGAGGTGGAAGTTAAAGACTCCCTTCCTTTGCGGACACTTGGTCTTGGTTCTTTTCTTTCGGGCCTGGAGCCCAAGCACTGCAGGAGAGAGGGGTGGATGAAGGCCGAGTGTGGAAGAAGAGGCACGAGGCCCAACTGTGGGGCTGCCTGAGGGACTGCTGCAGGGAGAGGAAGCAGGTGTTTGGCAAAAGGGCTGGCCAGGAAGCAGATGTTTCAAGTGTCTCCGAGAAGTGCCTCACCATCCCTCTATGAGGACACCTCACACAGGCACTGCCTTCTCCAGCAGGCTCTGGGCGAGATCTGCAAATGCTACTGCAACCTCTAACATTCTGGGCAAAGACCTGACCCTGTGCCCCTCTGAGTATCAGGCTTGCTAGGAGTGTGCTGTCACCAATGCCATAGATCAAAGGCAAAAACCTGGCAAGTCAGGGTGCGCTAGAAGGGGCTCGGGTTGGAGCAGGTGACCAGCAGGCAGGGATCTGCCTCACCTGCAGAGAGAGAGAGGTTCTGCAGTGGCCCCAAGAAACAGATGGGCCTGGCCAGGGATCAAAGGGCATGGAAGGACAACGGGGCATAGGGGCAAGGACCGGCAGCCCTGAGGCAGGGTTTAAGAGGCGGTGCTGTCTCAGTGGAGGGGTGGCACACTGCAGGGTAGACTGACTGATGTGACTCAGAGAAGCTCCCAGTGCTAACTGTCCTCACCCAGGCAGCCTTCACACTTCAGAGGCAGTGACTCCTGCTCCCGCCTTGACCCCAAACCAAACCCACACCACCCAGCCTCGTGGCAGAGCATGCCTAGGCAATGAGTGTGAAGACTTCCACCTGCTCTGGAGAAGGGGAGCAGTAAAGAATGGAGGCAGGGGACCGGGGAAAGGAAAGAATGTGGAGTGTCCTCAATGAAGAGGTGCTTGAGAAAGAGGTTCGGAAACCTGAAAGAAGGGTTTGTTCTGTTTTCCTGGTGGCTGCCCCTTAGGAAGGGTGGAGAGCACGGCTGTAAGGCCTCCCTGCATGCTGAGTCTAGTTCCATAGCCAACTGGAATTGGCCTCAGTTTCCTGGTCTGTAAAATGGATTAAACATGTCCCAGTGCCTTCACTGAGCTTTGATGGCCAATTGAGATACTATATAAGGAAAATGAGGGAAGAAGTCAGAAAGAAAAGGAAAAGTGAACAACACAAAAGAAAGACTGGAAGGAACCTGTAAATCCATTGTCAATAGTGGTATACTCATCGTGGTATAATGCCAGATGGGTACTAGAAATATCAAGTATATGATTGCCTAACCACTATTGTGTAACTAATATAAAACCTGAAACCAATACAAAATAATATTGAATGTAAAGAAATGAAAATAGGAGTAAAATTTTTATAAATTTCAAAGTTTAAATAAAGGTTGTAAAGGAAGAATAAAAATAGTGTTTTTCATTTTACTACTTTATTATCTTTTCAGTACATAAAAAAAGACAGTTATCTTTATATGGTGCTTTTATACTTTCCTAAGTCATTATCTCATTTTAATTTCAGACAACTTAAGACAAGATAATTATTCCCTCCACTACTCAAAGAAAGGAAATCTTGGTGTCTGGTCCCAATGATTTAATCATCAAACCCTTATTGTAAAGCAGGGTTAGTAAAATTTCCTGTGAAGGGTAATATCTATACTAATACAAGTCTTGGGGGTGATCAGGCCAGCAGGGGAGGGTGGTTGGGGGCACTCAGGCTGGCAGAGGAGCAGTTAGGTGTCAATCAGGATGGCAAAGGAGAAGTTAGGGAGCAATCCGGCAGGCAGATGAGCCGTTAAAAGCAAAGAGTCCCAGATTGAAGAGGGTGCATGCTGGGCTGAAGAACACCTTCTCCAGTGCATGAATTTTGTGCATCAGGCCTCTAGTATATATATATGAGAATACATCCAAAATGGTACTAGGACCAAGTAATGTGTGTGTATGTGTGTTAGGTGACACCACAGAATTCATTTATTGAATGAGTATTTCTCACTTGAGCTAGCTGTAGCTTCAGAGAAATGTATGATGGAGCTAAAGAATGATATCTTAATATGTAAAAACCCTGGGTTCATCACATCCACAAGGACTGGAAGCTCCACCAATCAGAAGTCAGTCCTGCAGTCAGTGCTGGGTTTCCATGGTGACCCATCACAGACTGCTAGGGCTGAAGGCATGGTGGCCCACACTGACTGCTGAGAGGGCTGCAAATCAGGCCTGGAGAGAGGCCTGAAGAGAGAAGCAGGGTCTGATCCATAGCTTCTGTGGCAGCTGTTGATCAACACTTGCCTCTCTCTCTCTGGGTCTGGCCAGCAGCTGTGCCTCCATTTCTCTCCACTGAGGCTGCTTATCAGCTCCACTTTTCTAATCAGACCTCATTTATAGGCCCAGAGACACTGACTGGCATAGAAATTGGCCAATCAGAACCAAATCTGGGTGAAGTCTGAGGAGCCAATGGTTGCCTCAGATCCAGAGCTTTTGATGGTGACTGGCATAGAAACTGACCAATCAGAACTAAATTGGCCAGCAGAGGAGGGCAGTTAGGGGAGAGATCAGGCCAGCAGAGGAGGGCAGTTAGGAGTGATCAGGGAGGCAGAGGCAGTTAGGGGTGATCAGGATGGCAGGGAAGAGCAGTTGGGAGGCAACCAGGCCAGCAGGGGAGGCAGTTGGGGGATATTGGGCCAGGAGGGGACCAGTTAGGTGTTAATTAGATTGGCAGGGAAACAGTTAGGGTATGATCAGGCAGGTGAGTGGTTAGGAGCTAGCAGTCCTGGATTGTGAGAGGGATGTCCGAGGGGTCCCAGATTGAAGGGGGTGCAGGCTAGGCTGAAGGATACCCCTCCCAGTGCACAAGTTTTGTACACCAGACCTCTAGTTTCATATAAAAACAGTATGGATGCAGTCATTGATGATGATCATCCATGATTAAAGGTTAACAACAAAGATTGGTCAAGGGTCTTCACTTCCTATGCTACCAAGAATAAGCCAGTTTCATTTTTTCAGATAAAAAGCAGAGATGATAACATTACCTTCCCCAGGATGCTGTGTAAGGATTAAGTAGTTAATACAGATATCCCCTTAGAACAGTGTTTGCACAGAGGAAGAGTTTGGTCAATGTCTACATTTGGAGTGACAGCCTTGCCAACCATTCTACCCAATAACAAACCTCAGAACTGCATGCAACTAGTGAATTTACTTCGATATACACATAAGGTATCATCTGATGGGAGAAAATGAAGAGAAATGAACAAATACATAATCACCATACAAGTTTTTAAATTATGCTTTCAAAAATCACCAGATATAGCAAATACACAAGTATTAGCCCATTTTCCTTCCAATACTCAAATAAAACCAACATTAAAAATAGTGAAACTCATGACTGCTCTGCTTTATAATGCATGAATTATAAAGTCAAAGCAAATGTTAGTCAAAATAAAATTGTTAGAAACATTTAATATGCTTTGAGTAACCCTGTGTAAAGCTAGAATCCTTTCTGCAATTACTTTCTAAATAAAGTGGAAATATATATTTTTAAGAGAAGTAATTTAATGTACACATAAAGAAATTTTATATACAAGGAGTGAGATTAGCTAGCAATTCAGGAATTTGTCCAAAATATTAGGTATTTCTGAAAGAACTTATAACTTTAAAGAAATTTGGAGTTATAGTAAACTTTTTTAGAACTTTGGCTTTGACAGGACTTTATGTTCAGAGGTGAACATGTAAACTATTAAATGTTTTTTGTTTAATTAGCTGGAAGCAGTATGTCAGTGTCCAACTGTCTGCCTGCTCTTCACAAGCCAACCTCTCAAGAATATGCTGCAGAGGGACAGCTCCAGAAAAAATACAGCACCCAGAGATATAGAAGAAAAGTCAAAGGCAAGGATTCGGGAAAAAGAAATTAGCTCTACATTTTAGCCAATTTATGTCTTCTAGTTAGGCAAACACAAACACAACTAATGGAGGTCTCAGGGGGAAAAAGCAAGCTGTTTGATATAATTATAAATGATGTCAAAATGTATAATTATATGTAATTACAGGCCCGGTGTATGAAATTTCTGTATGGAGTGGGGGTGGTGTCTCTCATCCCAGCCTGCATCCTCTCCAATCTGCTGGCTCCCAACTGCTCACCTGCGTGCCTTCCTGATTTCCCTTAACTGCTTCTGCCTGCTGACCTGATTACCCCCTAATCACTCCCCTGACCGCCTGATTGATGCCTAACTGCTCCCCTGCCAGCCTGCTTGTCCCTAACTGTCCTCCCACGTAGGCCTGGTCACCCCTAACTGCCCTGCCCTGCAGGCCTGGTCCTCTCCAACTACTCTCCCCTTTAGGCTGGGTTTCCCCCCCCCCGAACTGCCCTTCCCCACAGGTCCAGTCTCCCCACCCCCAAACTTCCCTCTTCTGTTGGCCTGGTCACCCCTAACTGCCCTCCCCTTCAGGCTTGATCACCCCCAACTGTTCTTCCTTGCAGGCCTGGTCCCTCCCAACTGCACTCTCCTGCTGGCCATCTTTTGGTGGCCATCTTGTGTCCACATGGAGGCAGTCTTCTTATGTGTTGGAGTGATGGTCAATCTGCATATTACTCTTTTATTAGATAGAATAGAGGCCTGGTACATGGGTGGGGGCCAGCTGGTTTTCTCTGAAGGGTGTCCTGGATCAGGGTGGATGTTTTCTTGGGGAGTGAGATAGCCTGGTGAGGGACCTGTGGTGGCTTGCAGGCCAGCCATGCCACCCGGTGACCCAAGCAGAGGCCCTGGTATCTGGGATTTTTTTAACTTCTATAATTGAAATTTTCTAGCCTAAAATGGAGCCAAGCCTTCTACTCACTCCATGGTGGCAGCCATTTCTGTTTGGATCTACTTATCTTCTATAATTGAAACTTTGTAGCCTTAAGCAGAGGCCATGGCAAGCCAGGGCTGCAGAAGGTTGGCTTCCTCCATCACAGGGGGAAACCCTAGCCTCCTGCTCTCTCCAGCTCCCCAGCTGCTGCCATTTTTTGTTGGGATTTATTTATCTTCTCTAATCAAAACTTTGTAGCCTGGAGTGGAGGCCTGGGCTGGCCAGGGTGTGCAGAAAGCTTGGTTTCCTCTATACCTCCCTACTGCTCTCTTTGTGGCCACAGCCATCTTTGTTGGGTTAATTTGCATACTCTCTCCTGATTGGCTGGTAAGCATGGCTTTATGAGTATAATTAAGTGATGGTTAATTTGCATATTACTCTTCTATTAGATAGGACTAGAGGCCCATGCACAAAATCTGTGCATGGGAGGAGAGGTCCCTCAGCCCAGCCTGCATCCTCTCCAATTCAGGACCCCTCGGGGGATGTCCAACTGCTTCTCACAATCCAGGACCACTGGCTCCTAACTGCAGAGAACTGTGGGTGGGTGGTTTCATCCAGGGAGCAGATGCAGACACCCGGGACCACAGGGCAAGTTGCTTTTCCTTCTCCCAGGCCACAAGTACAGGTGCTTGCGCCTGGGAACATGGAGCAGGCAGCTTGTCAATCTTCCAGGCCACAGGAACAGGTCCTGGTACCCGGGACCATGGGGATCGTGGGGCATGCGGATTGTCCCTCTCCCAGGCCACAGGCTCAGGCATAGCTGTTGACACCTGGGACTGTGGGCAGGTGGCTTGTCCCTCTCCCAGGCTGCAGCCTGGTCTCCATTCATCTCTTACAAGCTCATTTGTGCCTGGCTGGTCCCTATTCCTCTCTCCCTGGTATTGAGTCTCTGAGCAGTTATGGTGTGATGACCATTTGCTTATTAGCTTTTTATTACATAGTATTCCAAATGCTTGAATAATATATTTATATTATTATTTAGTATTTAATACATTTTAAAACTATTTAACTTTTTTGTTTATGTGTTCATTAATCCTCACCAGAAGATATTTTTTCCATTGATTTTTTTAGAGAAAGTAGAAGGAGAGAGAAACATAAATGTGAAAGAGACACACTGATTGGTTGCCTCCTGCACCAGACCCTTTGGACTAAAGCTCTAAGTACCGAGCAACCGGACAAGGTGTAACATTTTACTTTTTAAAGTAATAATCTTGTTTCTAAAGAAAACTCATTCTAACCTTCCTGAAAAAAATGCATTAAATATGTAATGGTGAATGCCACTTTTCAAGGCATCTGTAAATGGGAACAGGGAACCGGGTTTAGCAATGGGAGCAGTTCTAGAAGGTGACAATGACAGTATTTCATGAAAATGTACTTTATCCTTTAAAGATTATAATGCACTGGGAGCTGAAGCCGGTTTGGCTCAGAGAATATAGCATTCGTCTGCAGACTGAAAGGTCCCAGGTTCGATTTCGGTCAAGGGCATGTACCTTGGTTGCGGGCACATCCCCAGTAGGGGGCATGCAAGAGGCAGCTGATAGATGTCTCTTGTCGATGTTTCTAACTCTCTATCCCTCTCCCTTCCTCTCTGTAAAAAATCAATAAAATATATATTTTTTAAAAATAAAAGGAATTCTAGTGTAACATATTCTAGGGATGTGTTTAATAGAGTGTCACACAAAACCAAAATAATCTTGGGAAAATAAATCATTAATAATCCTTTAAATTATTCTTCATGATATTATTTGTTTCAATGGAGTTTTGATATAGTTTGCCTGGCTACCCTTCACAACTGAGGTTTAGAGCAAGTAATTAAAGAACAGGTATTTCATGTAAATGGCAGAAGAAGCACTCCAACACAACAATGCCAGGCTGCAGATGGCCAAGGTCATGGTTCATTGTGAGGAATGAAGTGTTTTGCGTTGGATGCAGGGCTATTTCACTAGGTTCCTGTACTTAGTGAATAAAAATAAAGGATTATCAGGTAAATCTGATTTTCAAGTAAACAAGGATTTTTAAAGCATAAATGGGCCTCAATTATTTTGCACAACATACTTACATTAAATATATCTTTTTGTCTGAAATTCAAATTTAAGTGGACATTCTGTTTCTTAATCTGGCAACCCTACACTTTGTGGTTATATCCAGTTTGTTCACAAGGTCACCATTTGCAAGGCCGTAAGTTCTTAAATGGCAAGTTTAAATCTATTCAAACATTTAAACATAAATCCAACACATAGCTCCAAGTTTTATAGCACAGCCTGGATTAGTTTCTAAGTTAGGTTTAATGAATTCTCACTTCTACTATAGCAAAATTTTAATGTGGAGGTTAATCATTTACTTATCCATGCACTCATTTTGGCAAATATGAATGAATGTCTCTTCTGTGCCAGGAATTATTCTAGATATGGAGGACAATAATCAACACAAGAGACAGCGCATCCGTTCTCATCTCTCCCATGGAGCTTAGGATCTAGTGAGAAAGGCAGGTTATAAGAAAGAAAATAACATAATTTCAGATAGTGACCACATGTCACAATGAAGAACAAAGCAAAGAAGGAAGTGGACCATATTGGAAGCTTTTTCAGATGGTTGCTTTGGGCAGCTTTCATGCAGAATAGGTGAGCAGAGATGCAGAAAAGGAGAGATTCTGCAGAGATCTAGAAGTAAAGCTTTCCAAACAGGGAGAACAAAACCTGCAAAGTCCCTGAGGTTGTGACAAGCATGGAGAGTGTGATCAAGGACATTAGAAGTCAGTGTGGCTGGAGCTGAGGGAGGGAGGAATAAAGGTGAGAGAAGCCAGGCAAGCAGTGGGAGCCCAGGTCACTTAGATCCTTTAGGCCAGTGGTTGGCAAACTGTGGCTGGCGAGCCACATGTAGCTTGTGAGCCACAGTTTGCCACTTTGTTGACTGATGAGTGTGCCGACCACTGCTTTAGGACATGGTTGGACACAGTGTAAAGCAAATGAATGTTTTGGGAACACAGGGACTATATGTCCTAATTTTTATTTAACTTTATTTTGAAACTTGATTTTAGATGTTGTATAGAGACTGAGATGGAGATACAGAATCAGTAGAGCAATTGTAGGACTGATGCAGGGGTCCAGGCAGAGTCAATGGTGGCTGGAACTAGTGCAGGCAGAGATGAAAGTGAACTTACTTAAGATCTTCTAGGACTGGCAGTACAGGACAATGGATGAAATGTGAATATAAGTGAGAGGAGTTCAGGTTGACTCTAGATTTCTGGCTTGAGTTTCTGGGTAAATGAGGATGCCATTTACTAAAATGAGTCAGTTTGGTGGAGGTTTGGGTTTTATGGATGTGGACTCAATAGTTTCATGTTGGAAATACTAAGTTTATGATATAACCTCATTCTAGAAAAATAGGCTGAAAGGAGAGTTGGAAAGTCTGGAACTTAAAGGAGATGTGGAGGCTGAAGGTACACTTCTGAACATCTTCTGCATGATGAATGGAATTTCAAGCCAGCTGTGGTAGGTCTGGTTCCCCCAGAAAGCAACTCTGAGGTGGTCATGAGCATGTTGGGAGATTATGAGAGCACACTTCCCTAAAATAGATTCTCCCATTTTCAAACTTACTTCTTTTTCTCTCACACTGTTATTTTACCTGCATTTGCTCTACCTTCTTAGTCTTCTCTTTCAAAGACTAGACTCTTCATTAGTGTTAATAGGCTCACTTTATCTCACTTTCTCAGAGCCATTGCTCCTCCAATTAATGTCACTTTTTCCTGTATCATCAATTCTTCCTTAATTATCCCTATTATATAATACTAGAGGCCCATTGCACAAAGATTCATGCAAGAATAGTCCTTCCTCTCCCTGGCTTCATTCCAGGCTGTCCAGGAGCCTTTGCAAGCCTTCACTCCCAGCTGGAGTGCTGCTCCTATAGCTCCCTCTGCCCCACCCACCCCTTCAAAGCAGGCTTCCCACCCCACCCAGCCACTCCACGTCTGTATATTCATATTAATCCACCATCTTTGTTGGAATAATTTGCATACTCACTTCTGACTTGCTGATGGGTGTCATGGGGGTATGGTCAATTTGCACATTTCTCTTTTATTATTGTAAACTAGAGGCCCATTGCATAAAGAGATTCATGCAATAAGCCTTCCTTCCCTTGGCTTCCAGCACCGGTTTTCCTCTGGCACCTGGGACCCAGGCCTTTACTCTGGCCAGAGTCTGCCCTCTTCATCTTTGCTGCAGACTCCAGATGGAGTCTGCCATCTTCGTCTTTGCTGCAGACAGCAGAGTCTGCAGTCTTGTCTTCGCTGTGGCACTGCACTCCTGTAGATCCCTTCCCTCTTACCCCCCACCCTCCCTTTCATAGCAGGCATCCTGCCCCACCTGGCCACTCTGCCATCTTTGCCCCTCTAATTTGCATACTCACTCTGATTGGTTGTGGGCATAGTGGAGGTACAGTCAATTTACATGTTTGTCTATTATTAGGTAAGATGCTTTTTTCTCTTCCATCATTTCCCTTGACCTTTTCAACTACTGTCCTATATCTCTAATTCCCTATATTATTAAACTTTTAAAAAGAGGTGTCTTATCGAAATCTTCATTTACTTAAGTCTCTTTCATTCTGCACCCAATCTAGCTTCCACCTGTCCCACTCCATCCAAATTGAAGTTTTCAAAGGTCATTAAGAACTGCTCAAACCCATAGATGTCCTTGTTCTCATCATATGTGACCTCTCAGCATTATTTAAAATGGTTAATGACTCACCATTATTGAAATTATCTCTCTTGACCTCAGTAACAACACTTCCAGGTTTTCTCCTACCTGAGTGGTCACCCTGTCTTAGCATTCCTGCTTCACATTCATTGTTGGCATTGCCTCTTTGGTATTCTTTTAGGATTTGGTCTGCCCATTCCCCATCTTTACATTTAATTGCCTATCCCTCTAGTTTTAAATATTATATGTAGATTAATGATTTTTAATTCTAATTTTCTACCCTAGACTTTTTTTTTCTTTAGATTCCTTCGTGACATCTTAATTTAGAATTTCTCCCAGTCATCTTATTTTAATCTGTCAAATACTGGGCTCCTGATTCTTCCCTGAAATATTTCTTCTCCAAACTTCCACAATTCTGGAAATCACCTAACTGCTAAACTGTTGTTTATGTATGATTCCCCCCATCAATTCTTTGGATTCAATGGTCAACAAGTTCATTCAGTTTTCCTCTCAAATTACATCTCAAATCATCCTACTTCCCTGAATCCCCTGCTTTCACCTCTCCTCTCATCCTCTTGGCCTATTAAAAGCAGCTCTGAACACTCTGTTTTTTGTTTTGTTTTGTTTTCTTCAATATATTCTGAGACAATCTTCTCAGAATCAGATCATTTCAAATGTTTGCTTAAAACTTTTCAAAGATGTCACATTATGCTTAGAATAAAATCAAAACCCCTGTAGGAATTTCAATGACTTAATCCTGGCCTACTTTCTCCATTTTATTCTACTCTTCCTTACTCAATTGTCTCACATCACATTATCATTTTCTTAGTTTCGTGTTCTTACTGAGCTCTCTCTTGATTCAAGACATGCTTGTGCCTCTCTCTGAAGAACTCCACATACCTTATCTTTTACTTAATATTTTCTTAGTATTTCTCAAGTCCCAGCTTAAATGAAATTTCCTTCAAAAGTCTTCCCAGCCCATTTCTTTAGAAAGTATATTTCTTCTTTAACTAAGGTTCTTGTTTTCTTTTTATCACTCACTCCAGTTTGTTTTAAACTTACATATTTTCTCTAGCCCACAATGGGTGATCTCAGCTGTCCTGTTCACCCCTGTGCTCACTGACATTGTAGAACGAATACAATCTAGATGTTTAGGGGACTTGTCATAGGTAGGCCATCAAACAAGAAGTAATTGTTTTCATTGTATTTGTCTGAATTTATGGAAAGATTTTCAGAAGGAATAACAGAACATTTGGCAAACAAAAAAACAAGTACAAGATACTATTCTGAATCTGTTTTATATCTTTTTGTATCTGACATGCAATTGGTGAATTCATCAAAAGCAGATAAAAGACATGAGCAGATATAAACTTAGATAATATTGAAAGTTTTAAGGTCTGATAAAAAAGAATGAAAACTCATCCTTGAATAAACCATTTAAGACTGAAGATTTAGCTAACTATTCTTGCACTTTATCTTTTCAGAAATCCAGCGAGTATCTGAATGTGAGATGCCTGACTTGGCTCAAGGGAGTTGGGTCTTGCTCATCTGTTATCCATAGCTTTGATAATTTTCCAAATGAATATCATTTTAGAAAAATGTGTTTTACCATCTGCATTTTCAGACAAACCCTTGACAAAGATTTTATGATTTTTTCTTTTTCTCTGAAAAAGCATTCTTAACTTGATCTATCTTCATAGGAACCATGCTCCACACCACCCCAATAAACTGGCAGTGTACTCTATTGATTTTTTAAAATTTGTATCAATCAGATTGTAAATGGTATTATATTTCTAGGGACCAAAGTCATTGATGGCAGCAGAGGTCAGAACAGGGAATAGGGATAAAAAAAAAGTAAAATTTTTCTCTCATAAGACATCCCAGCCAAGTCCTTTATTACAGTTTCCAATGTGCACACAGACTATTGATTCAAAGCTGCCACCTGCTACTTAGCCACGTTGAGAGGCAGGAGCTTAATATATCAGAAGTTATTTGCTCTTTAGTCTCAGGTGGTAGCCCAGAATCAATATCTTTAAATTAAGAATCTCTATATTAAAAAAGAGCAGGGATATTAA
>PVJN01016960.1:0-42729 GCA_004026805.1 Lasiurus borealis | reverse complement strand
CCCCCCCCCCCGCCCTCAGGAAAACCCTACTTCCGGCTCATAGGTGCTTTCACAGAGACCGTCATCACTTAGGAGGATGCCCTGATTCGGCTGAGAGACCCCAGCGGATTCTCTCAGGGGCTCCCCAGCAAGTGTGCCAAACAAGCACGCTAGGAGCGGGAGGATGGTGGCTCGGGGCCTCCAAGATGGCATCGTGCATAGGAAATGCCAGGTCGCTCCTTTCCCTGCCTTTCCGTTGAATTCTTGGAGACACGGGAGGCTCACCATCACAGGAAGTCAGAAATGCTGCTGAGACGGGTCCAGCTATAACAACGTAGTTGCCGGGGTCCTGGGAAGACCAGAGATGCCAGAGGCCGCGAGGAGATGTGGGAGTTGAAGTGCCGAACTCAGTCAGGAGGGGAGACCTGGGGACGGGGGCTCCCCACTCTGGCAGCTGTGAGGGACCCATATTGGGATTTTGGCAGCAAGGGCCATCACAGCTTTCGCGTGTCATGCTCTGACTCAGTGTTGTTCCGTGTTGCTTCCTGTTTGTTAGATCCTGCTCCTGATCACTCCGTAATGAGAGGCTTGGCAGGCACGCTGGCCTCCTGTTTCAGAGGGCCCCGGGGGGACTGGAGGGAGTGTGTGTGGAAGGGAGGTTATGCCAGGAAAATAGGCACGAGTCAATGGAACGGAGTACCGGGAGGGTTCGTGGGAGACGGGCTGACAGCAGTTCCACAGACATCCGCCCAGAGAGAACCTGAGGTCACCTGCTTGTAAGGAAGAGGGTGCAGGATGCAGAGCGGGGGGAGAGGGAGCTGGCAGACTTCCAGGAGTGGGTGGTTCTGGACTGGCCTGGAAGGAGGGCTGGACTCTGCATAGAGGGGAAGGATGGCATTCCAAGATGGAGACCGTGATATTTTTAAAAAAATATATTTTATTGATTTTTTTACGGAGAGGAGGGGAGAGGGACAGAGAGCTAGAAACATGGATGAGAGACATCGATCAGCTGCCTCCAGCACGCCCCCTACTGGGGATGTGCCCGAAACCAAGGTACATGCCCTTGACTGGAATTGAACCTGGGACCCTTGAGTCCACAGAGCAAAACCAGTCTTGGCAAAAGACCATAATTTTCCAAGCAAAGTTGTAATAAATAAATACTTATTGAGAATCTACCGTGGGTCAAGCACTGTGCTTGTTACTTTCTGCATGAGAGGTGGAATACGCTTCTGAATCTGACCCGTGGGTCAATACTGTACCAACATATAATTAACAAATATTTATTGAGTACCTACAACGGACAAGAGTTTTTCCATCTCATATGTTGGCACATTTCACATACTCATTTATTTAATCACCAAGTATTTACTGAATGTCTACTATACAGTTTGATAGTTTGCTCATCATAGATTTTTATTGCATTCATTTTCATTTTTAAAAACAATGCTTGAGGCCGAAACCAGTTTAGCTCAGTGGATAGAGTGTCGATCTGTGGACTCAAGGGTCCCAGGTTCGATTCTGGTCAGGGGTATGTGGGCACATCCCCAGAGGCAGCTGATCGATGTCTCTCTCTCATCAATGGTTCTAACTCTCTCTCTCCCTTCCTCTCGGTAAAAAATCAATAAAATATATTTTAGAAATTGTCAAAATGCTAAGTTTTTAAAAAAATATTGCTTGAGGGTATTACATATGTTGATTGCTGAGTACTCTTGGTGCCTCCATAAATTTTGTGCCTCACTCCCCTCACCCTGCCCTGGTTTGGGGGTGATGGGAGGACTTGTGGGGAACGGAGACCTTGCTGGGCCAATGTGGATGGGAGAGGTGAGCAGGGGGATGCATGTGAGAGATAGAATCAGATTATGTCAAGTAGGAGTATCAGCTAGTGTCACCAAGATGCTGGGTGACAAAGCAAACCCCACCCCATCTCGGTACCATAACATAGCAACCGTTTATCCTCATATGCCCAGCTCTGAGCGAGGCCCCATGGCCACCACAGCACCAGGCAGCCATCAAGCTGGGAAAGCTCGCATCCGGCCACTTCACAGCTTCTGACTTCTGTGAGCCAAAGCAGGTCACCAAATCAGGAGGTGCGTTTTTAAGGGTCTCTGCGTCTGTCTGTTTTCTCTTCTGGAGAATTGGGGGTAGTGACGGCTGCTTCCTCTCAAGCTTTTGAAAGGACTCGGTGAATTGAACTCACGGGACGTGCTTGGCATACTGTTAGGGAAAGAGGAAGAACTCAAAATGTATGATGAGGATGATGATGATAATGATGATGATGATTTCCACAACTCTACACCGTGGCTGCTCTACGTTCAACCTAAAAAATCCTGATAGAGCAAATGAGACTGTGTGGGGACCATTTTTAGAATGTGTGCATTGATGAAAAAGTGATTTTTCTAGGTCTTCTAAGAAAATTGTGCACAAGGGTGGGCCACTTGTATGTAGTTAGCAGTCGGTTGGTGTTGACTTGTTCCCTTTGAGCCAGGGTAGGTGACAGGTCAAGAGCAGGGGCCACCAGGAGGTGCCCGTGCTCTGAGCTAAAAGTCAAAGGGAGCATATAAGGGCCGGGCCTTCTCGGTGGAAGAGACCGGAGCATTGGGACAGGCTGTCCTGGCTGAAGACAGACGCCAGAGAGGCCTGGCGGGAGGTGAGGACTTTGGGCTTTGCCCGGCAGGTACCTGAGGTAGAACTCATCCCAGTGACCCTGGCTTCTCTGTGGCCCTCTGTCCTGCTGGATTAGGAAACCCTCTCTCCAACTGTGTGGCTTCCGTGTTGCACAGACCTCAGAAAAGCTCCAAGCCTGCCTTCATTGGCTGACACAGCCCAGCCCTACTGCCAGGGAACACAGGGGTCGTGGCCTGGAAGCTGGTGAAGGCCACGGACAAGGGGAGGCCTGTTGGCCGGGAGGCTTGGCCCATGGCCTTCTGCTGTTGATTCTGTGCGTGGCTAAGAGTCGGGCTACCAGCGCAACTGAGACCATGAACCGAGAGAGGAGCGGGGTAGGAAGGGGCTCTGGCAGGGCACTGCCAAGGCTGCAGCATGAGATCTTCCACCTGGTCTTGGAGAGGACACGTGGATCCTCTGCTCAAAGGAATCCTGGGCGTCCTTGACTGTACCCTGGGGATCCACCTGGGGGAGATACCAACCTTGGCTGTGAGATCTGTAGTGGTTGGGAAGTGGGGAGGCATAAAAGTGTATTAAGTGCTATTAATGCTCACGATCAATCTCTGAGGTTACCTGTGGTTCACAAATGCCACGGAGATTGAGAGTGGGAGGAACTCCCAGACCAGCTCCCGGCAGGAGGAGGACACCAGGCAGAACCAACCAGGTCCCAGGCCCCCTCTTCCTGTCTCTTCCATTACTTACGCTCTGAGATCATGGGCCAATCATTTCACCCCTTTGGGCGTTCATTCAAAAAGTAGGGATAAACATACCCTTTTTTGGGGAGACGGATGTTCAAAGGATGCGTGGTAGCACAATTAATTCCATAGCGCAGTAGATGGGACACAGTAAGGAAGTGAAGGTTTCTGTCCCTTAGCTCATTCAGAATCTAGTGGGCTAGAGGGACTAAAACATGGACAGAGTGGTGAATGCAGGAAAGGCCTCTCTGAGGAGGTGACACTTCAATGGAGACAAGAGGGAGCATTCTGGGAGAAGGGGCTCATCATAGGAACTCATTAGACATGATGACGGGAGGAACTGGAGAAGTGACTTCTGGAAGGGGAAGGAAGAATGAGAGGACCAGGGGAAGAGCCGGGAACGGTCCTGGAGACCTGGTGCAGGTGAATAAGTTGGAGTGGAGGGATGTCCACGAGTGGAGTTATGGAGAGGGCGGTGGGTGCTGTTACCTCTTTGTGTCTTCCACTTCCTGGGCCTGCAGCTATATACCTTGGGTAGCTGTTGTCATGACAGCCTGCAGCTGGCAAGACGAGTTGGGACTCCCCAACATTCAGCAGTTGGGACACAGAGCAGAGGAGAGGGAGGACAAGCTGGGACATTGCAGGTAGACCTCTGTCTGCTCGCTGGTGTATCTGACCGCTATGATCTTTCGAGAATAACAGCTAATGCTCACTTCCTTTTTCTAAATCTTGTGCAAGTTCCCATTCTGGCCAACTCTATCCCAAAACCATGCAGTAGGGCGATTCTGGGAGATGTAGTCCCGGCTGATCCAGGTGGATAGTGCGATCCATCCCAACGCTGGTGCATTAGTTACCAAGATAGGGAAAACGTGGAGGGGGGCACGTGTGTGGGGTGGGAAAATCAGGAGTTGTATCATGGACTTGTTTAATTTGAGGTGGCCTCCAGCGGTCTCTGTATCCTGCTGTTCACACTGTGCAGTTCTCACTGGAGTTCGGGCTGGATTTAGACACTCAGGTCCAGCAGATAGAGTTTGGCCGGGGTGACGGGATGGCATATGTGAGATGAACTTACAGAAGGACCATGGCTTCTGTGTTGGGTGCTCTTTCTTGTTCTCCCGCTCACTTTCTCTGAAGCAGGGCAGCTGCCAAGTCAGAAACAATCTCCCTGAGGGAGACCCTTGGTCAACAGCCACTGAGAAATAGGGACTTTCCGGTCCAGTGACCTTTCAGGAACCGGATCCTGCCAACAGCCACATGGTTGAACATGGGAGCTAAATGTTGGGGTACTTTGTTATGCAGCAGTAAATAACCAACTCAAAGTCTCAAGTGGATATTTGTGCTTAGGACTCGTAGCTTAAGGGAGAGGTCAAGGTGGACGTATATGTTTAGGAATCATGAACATGTCGTGGTGTTTAAAGCCATGGAACTAGATGATATTATTTAAGTAGAAATAGCAGCCCAAGGAATAGCAGCTATCTGAGGCACGAGTCTTGGGTCTTCCCAGCTTTTTAACAGTTGGGCAAAGGAGAGAGAGTCAGCAGAGCAAGTGGGCATGAGGTGACTAAGGTGGAAAGAGGAAATGCAGTAGGGTATGGTGTTGGAAGTCAAGAGAAGGTCATGTATCGAGGTAAAGACAGAGAAATGCCCATTGGCTTCGACCACGTGGAGTTGGTTGGTGACCTGGACAAGAGCAATTTGAGTGGAGTGGAAGCCCCCCTGAGGACAGTGGGGATTTGCCCACCTGACTGTGTAGCATGAGGCATGCCCCCCAAAACATGGACTTTCCCTTTTGGTCCCAGAATAACTGCGTTGGTTGGCTTTCTTGTGAGACTCCTGGCCTTGGGAGATGGCAGGTCAGAGAAGACCACAGAAGATGGGCAGCATGGAGCCTGGTTTGGGAGAAGTGGGTGCAGCTGGAGAAGTTTGGTGCCAGAGCAAGGGAGCTCAAGAGAAGAGGTTCATTAGATAATGTAGATGCTTGTATGGCCTGAGCTAGAACTCTGTCCTTCAGTCATTCAACAAACACTTAACTCTTGTGTAGGTCTCTGCCAGACAGGAGCGATCTGTTATTAGGTCAGAAAACACCCCAAAGGGAGAGGATGCAAGTCTAGGGGAAGACAGATGTTTAACCATTTTAGGACCTTGAAATGAGTCAACTATAACAAAGGTATGTCCTGTGCTAGGAGAAGGTCAGGGAAGGTAGGCCGGAGCTTGACTGGAGGTGGAGAGGTGGCGGCGAATGAAGACTTCCTGGAGGGGGTGGCCCTGAAGCAGAGGCTCAAAGACTGACTGGCCAGCACTGGGCTGGGAAGATTGTTCCAAGGCCTTTCTCTCCCCTCCTCCCCAATCCCACATGCTCTTCCTCCTTCTTTTTCCCCTTCTCCCCTTCTCCGCTCTCTCTTCCTTCCTGGCCCATGATGAAAGGCCTTCTGTGGCCTGCCTCCCGGCTGATGAATTATGCATGCCCTTCAGCGGTGTGCCTGGCATCCAATTAGGGCTGTGGCCAGGTTGATAACAGATTAAAATGTAATTCATTGAGGCTGACATTTAAGCCCCAGTGTGAATGGCAGGGAAGAGAAGCAATGCTCTCCCAGACCTCGTGCGTGAGTGCGTGCGTGCGTGGGGCTTCCTCTCGGCTTCCTGTGCTTGCTGGACCAGTGCTGGCCTGCGTGCTGGGCCTTCTGATGCACAGGGGCCTGGGGAAAGGCCCCCAAGCTGGCCTTGGACCAAAGCAGCTTTTTTTTTTTTTAAAATTAGGATAATTTGAGGTTGACACCAGAGTTCTGACCATAGAACAGAGAGTTCCCATATACCCTTCACCGAGCTTTCCCCCATGTTAACATCTTACGTAACCTCGGTACAATGATCAAAACCGAGAAATTAGCATGGGGACAGCAACCATTAACGAAACTACTGATGTTTTCCGGATTTCATTCAGTTTCCCACTGACAGCCTTTTTCGGTTCCAGGATCCAGGCCAGGATCCCACAGTGCCGAGCGGGCGTTGGGGATCATGCCTCTGCAGAGACAGCCATCTCTCCCCGCAGGGGTTCTCAGACCTTTGAGAATTAGTTTATTATTTTTATTTTTGTTATTTTAAAATGCATTTGGTTCAAAAAACTCATCCTTCCCTAGATATTCTGGTTCTGTAAGTCTTGGGGGGAACCCTGGCACCCGTATATTTAACAAGCACCCGAGGCAGGGGAGAACGGCTGCCCTGACCAGCAGTCCAAGCAGAGCTGGGTTGGTTACTATTTCCTTTGGCAACTCAGCTGTCAGCTTGCAGAGTCCCTGCATCCTCTGGTTTGGGCTTCAGTCAGAGCAGGGCCACCCCCATTTGTCACCTGTTAACCAGCCTCTGGCAGGGAAGGGGGCGGGGCTCACATGCTGGGGGTCGGGGGGAGCAAAACCCCAGAGAAGCCCTGCTTGAAGAGGAGAGGAAAACATTCAGCTGCCGGTTACAGACACACACACACACACACACACACACACACACACACACACATATACTAGAAGCCCAGTGCATGGGATTCATGCACTGGTGAGGGGCGTGGCCAGCAGGAATTGGCCCACTGTGGGAGCACTGCTCATCCTGGTCAGCTGAGTGGCTGCTCCTACGTTGAGTGTCTGCCCCCTGGTGGTCAGTGCGCAACATAGCGACTGGTCGACCGGTCATTCTGGTCGGTCTGCCCTTAGGTCACTGGGCTTTTATTATATAGGATATGAACTCTCTCATTTAACCCACAAAATAACACCTGTGAGTAAATGCTATTTTCCCTGTTCAGAGATGAAGAAACTGGATAAGAGTGATATTAAGTTCAGGGTTGCCAGATTTACCAAATAAAAAGACAGGAGGTGCAGCTAAATTGGAGCCTCAGCTGATACTGGGGGACATACTTATATCTGAAAAAACTTGTGTTTATCTGAAATTCAGATGTCACCGGGCCTCTTGTATTTTATCTCGCAACCCTAATTAAGGGATCGCCTTTGGTTATAGAGCTGGTAAGTAGGCCTCGCCCTAGATCTGGCTCCGGTGTCTCTCTCTCTCACTGCCCACCTCACCTCCTGGCCCATACACAGGTATATTTGTCCCCCGCTGTATCTCCAGGGTGGGTACAATGTGGTAGTAGGTGTTTAATACATACTTAGTGAATAAATGAATGGCTAAAGGCACACATGAATGGACTCACTCCTTCCTTTGTACCAATGGGACCTGCAGATGGTGGTGGTTAAATGGAAAGGCTCAGCTGGGGAGGTGATGGGAGACCACCTTGCTGATGGAAGTGCAAGAGGAGCGAGGGGGCTGGAGGCCTCGTGCCCTCCCCTGGGAGCCCAGCCCTTGCACCCTGAACCAGGGCAAACAGCCACCTCCTCCCCTCACCTCTCACGGCCCCTGCTTTCCCGACCGGGAAGTGGGATGGGCCCCTGCTAGCTCCAGGCTTCTGCATTCTCTGACTTTGCTTTCTCACTTCACTTTCCAGAGTAGGTTGAATTATGGCCACCTTAAAGGGTTTGCTGCCGACGAGTAGATAGTTCCTCCCCAGCTCGATATGTCTTCTCTCTCCTCGCCTGCCCCTCCCAGCCTCCTCCTCTCCTACACTCTCCTGAGCTCTGCCATGGAGTCCAGCCCTGTGCTCCTTTCCTGAAACGCTCCCTTCCCGCCTGTCAGACAGAAACCAGAAGCCCGGAGGGACCCGGCCCCGCACAGCTCCTCGCAGGCAGACAAGGGAAGACGTCGGGAGCGCATTGTGTCTTTTTAAAATAGACCGGTTGTCGTCGGGATGTATTTTTAGCTGCGGGGAGAGATTGGCACGCTCTCCGGGCCACCATCTGCCAAAGGCGGTTGCTAGGCAACAGACACTGACGACAGCAAGGGGATGACTTCATGGGGGATCTGGGACCCTGGCTGCCCGAGCCTGCTCCACTGTCTCGTTCTAGCGCGCTGACAGACAGGCCCCGGGGATGAGCCAGGAAGCGGCTGCGAGGCCTGGCAGCTGAGCCCAGAGGATGATACTGGGCAGGTGACAAGGGAAACTGAGGCCTCGCTGCCACCCGGGTTGGTAGATGCCTGGTTTAGAAGCTGTGGAAACTGGAGATGCTCCTGTGGCTTCAGGCGCTGGACTCGGCGACTCTAGAGTTTGTGCACCCTTCCCTTTGGCAGCCCCGTCAGCCCTGGTCTGAGTCACAGAAGGGGCTGCGTGGAGGTAGTGTGCCCAGAGTGAGCTCTCTCCACCAAGCGCTGGATGGCTGGCTGGCTGGTGGCCAGGCTTCCTGGCTTCTAGCCTAATTCTGCCGCTAGCTCTCTGGGTGGTTTGGGGTGCTTCCCCGACCATCTCTGACTCCCAGTTTTGTCACCTTCCAAGGGAGGGTAAGAGAACCAGATAAAAACGCACTTACAGGGCTGAAAGGCAGAGTAATACCCATGCAGTGACATAATCCGCGGGTCAGCCCTGGGTTCAGATCTTGACTTGATCCCTTCCTGCTCATGCGTGACTTCAGCCGAGGTACTGAGCTTCTCACGACCCCAGTTTCCTAATCTGTAAAGGACAGCGGTGGCACTTGTGGTGGGGATTCAACAAGACGGCCTGTGGAAGGCATGCAGCAGAGCCCCTGGATTTTGGAGCCCAGGAAGTGGGTAGGTGGGGTTCCATTTCCGTGGCAGAGGCTTTAAAGCAGTGGTTCTCAACCTTCCTAAGGCCGAGACCCTTGCATACAGTTCCTCATGTGGTGGTGACCCCCAACCATGAAATGTTGCTACTGTTATGCATCGTGATGTAAATATCTGCATTTTCCGATGGTCTTAGGCAACCCCTGTGAAAGGGTCGTTTGACCCCCAAAAGGGTCGCGACCCACAGGTTGAGAACCACTGCTTTAAAGTATTTACAGCAATCCTTTCTCCTCTTCCAGAAAGATGGACTTTTAAAAAATATATATGTCTTTATTGGTTTAGAAAAAAGAGGAAGGGGGAGGGAAAAAGAGGGGAAGAGAAGAAGGAGAGAGGGAGAAAGAGAGAAACATTGATATGTGAGAGAAACATCGATCTGCTGCCTTCTGCACGCCCCCTACTGGACTGCCTCCCCAGTTCTCGGCTTCTCGGCCACCTGATGGACAGCCCCACATGACCTAGCCTGCAAGACCTAGCTTCCAAGTCACCTGTGCTAGCAAGATGCCATTCTTTTATTGCAGCATTTTTAAGTGCTTGTGTAATTGATGAATAAAGAAACTGCATTTTGGTTCAACTTCATGCCTCTCCTCTCCCTTCCGTGCCGAGGTCCAGTGTGAAGTAGGGATCAGGGAATATTTATTGCATGGAGGTATCTTCCTACCCCCGTGAACTCCTTCTCTGACCTCCCCACTCCCCCCCACTCCTCTGTGTGGGAGAACCCAGACATTCTGTGCAGCTGCAGCTCCGCGGGGCCCATTTTGGCTGGAATTCAAGGAGTAATTACAGACAAATAAGTATTCTTACAACCCCCATCCATCAGCGTCCCTCTCCTCAGATGCTCTCTCCAGGAAACAGGGATGGTCTGAGTGAGGCGCTATCTTGGACAGCCCAAACTTCTTTCTGGGGCCCAGGGAGCGTGCGACGCCCAGAGGGACCCCGGCATCAGCCCTCTGCAAAGGTCCCCAGAATGTCCAGCTGGCCTTTTCCAGCAGACAGGCCCGAATTCAAGTCCTGTCTGTCACTGTCTTCCTCTGTGAACTTGGACGAGGGATTTAACTCCTCTGAGCTTCACTGTCCTCATCAGTCCCGTGGAGTCACTGATCTGTCCTGGGACTGTCGTTGCGATGGTGAAATGAGATGCATGTTTAAAGCGTCAGAGGATTTTCCACTTTAGCCTCCTCCAAGGCATGTGAGCTGTACAGAAGACATCCCCAATGGCATTTCCGGCAACAGGAGGAGCCGGAAATCGATACTCGGCCCTCCGTGTTTTCCTGTCAATCAGTGCGTATATGGGTGTATCTAGCAGGGACCCCATTTTTGTGTCCTCTGAGCGCCCTTCGTACCTCATTAGGCCCAGGACTCGGACAGCTGTAGATCATACCTCTGATATACTCGATTGTGCACATCTTTTGGGGAAGGTTTGAGTAAGCAACGATTTCACAGAATGCTGGTCAGGAGTGAGATAAGAAACCAAAGTCATTTCTTCTTTTTTTAAAAAATATATTTTATTGATTTTTTTAAATTTTTACAGAGAGGAAGGAAGAGGGATGGAGTATTAGAAACATCCATGAGAGAGAAACATCCATCAGCTGCCTCTCCTGCACGCCCCCTACTGGAGATGTGCCCGCTACCAAGGTACATACCTTGACCAGAATCAAACCTGGAATCCTTCAGTCCGCAGGCCGACGCTCTATCCACTGAGCCAAACTGGTTAGGGCTGGGTGATCTTTTCTTGCATTCATCCTGTGTCTTCTACGGGCAGGGCCTCAGGAGGTCAGGCCTGGTGGCCCCTGAAGAAGCTGTGCCATCTCATCCCACCTGAGGGCGGAGATGGGGATCGAATTTTGGGGATCGAACCTGAAGACCCCTGCTGGGGCCGTGGCCAGGCTGGACAACAGGCATCATGTAAGAAAAACGTCTACTGCCCATCCGCCCCAAAGTGTCCAGTTACAGAGAGAGAGAGAGAGAGAGAGAGAGAGAGAGAGAGAGAGAGAGAGGATGTCTATGCCTCTCCCTCCCTGACCCTGGCTGCCGTGGCCTGCCAGGGGGTGAAATTCCCTTTCCCTTCTAAACGGAGCAGGGCTTGTGGGAAATCTCTGGTGGCTTCTGGCAGGTGACAGATCAAAGCCGGGCTCCGCAGTCAGGGGCGCCATCAAAAAGGCTGAGATCAAAGGAGGGAAGGGCTTCCTTTGAGAGCGAACCCCCCTGAGCCCCCTCCCAGCCCTCGTCAAGGCTCCCGGCATTCTCTGTGGGAAGGAAGGAGGGCGGGGAGTCGGGCTAACGCTGGCTGCTGAAGCGGGTGCTAACGAACACACAGGCTGGCCCAGAACAGCTGCCTGTCCCTGTAACGCTTCAAGTTCAAAGAAAAGGGATGGAGTGATGAGAGGGAAAGAGGATCAACGTTAGTGGGGTCAGAAAAAACACTTTCAGCTGAAACCGGTTTGGCTCAGTGGATAGAGCGTCGGCCTGCGGACTGAAGGGTCCCAGGTTCGATTCCGGTCAAGGGCATGTACCTTGGTTGCGGGCACATCCCCAGGAGGGGTTGTGCAGGAGGCGGCTGATAGGTGTTTCTCTCTCATCGATGTTTCTAACTCTCTATCCCTCTCCCTTCCTCTCTGTAAAAAAAAATCAATAAAATATTTAAAAAGAAAAGAAAAACCATTTTCAGGGGCCCTTGGTTTGGCCGAAATCCTACAGGGAAAGTGGGAGGTGGGAGAGTTCGCCATGGAAACTGTCAGAGGGAGGCTCATTCCAGGGCTGCAGGGCGGTGGGCGGGCGCTTGGCGCATGGGGGTGGGGGAGGGTGGGGGAGGCTGGGGGTGGGATGGAGGATGAGTGGGGGGTGAGGATGGGAAATAACTGAGGCCTCAGTGAGGAGGAGATTTGGAGAGGCCGGAGCTGAGGCTCTGATGCATTTTGTAAGAGGAAGGCTTTTCCCCCCCTGAGGACGGGCCATCTGCTCCCCAAACTCTGTAGTCGGCAGCCTCGTATGGTTTGTTTGTGTGGGGGTGTATTGTAACTTCATAGTGAACCTTTTCATTTATTTATTTTTAAATTTATTGATTGATATTTAGAGAGAGAGAGAGGAAGGGAAGGGTTGCTTCTTGTATGTGTCCTGACTGGGGATCGAACCTGAAACTTCGGTGTATCCAGGTGATGATCTAACCATCTGAGCTATTCGGCTACAGTGGTACCTCGAGATACGAGTTTAATTCGTTCCATAACCTTGAGGCGTGGGAAACTATGAGACGCTCCAGTCGCTGTAAACTGGTAGGTCGTGTGCAGCCGGCCAATCTGAGCGATTACTCCTATCTCAAATGTTGCTCGTATTTCAAAGCAAAAATCGCTCGCTCGATGGCTCGTATCTCAAAAATCTCGTATGTTAGGGCACTCGTATCTCGAGGTACCACTGTATTTGGCCAGGGCCTAAAACTATTTTTTTTAAAAAAATATTTGACTAGGATACTCACAAGGTATTTGCTTGCTGGCTTCCTCCCCCGCCCCTCCCTGTGTCAGAAATGGAAGAAGTCAGAAGCTCTGCCCCTGACTCAGGCAAACCCCTCCCCTCTTGGTGCCTCAGTTTCCCCATCATTCAATGAGGATGTGAGACTGGATGAGCACTTTCCGTTTCACTGAAACTTGGGCGAGGCCCGGGGTGGGTGGGATGGAAGCATCCTAATACTAACGTGCGTGTGTATGCGTGTGGAGTTCGAATGGTGTGTAACTGGTTATCAGCACCCCGCCCCCTCCTGGCTGCAGAGTGTGGGCAAGCTGGACTCTTGCTCCTGACCGTGAACCTGCCCCACGAGGCCCCTGGTCCATCTCCGAGGTCCTTCCCGGCTCTGAGGAGCAGGGCGCTGTGCCGTGGGCGGTGAGACCCTGTACCTTGAAGGGGCTGCGTCCCCCCAGTTTCATTTTTCTTGGCGGACACGCTCCCCGGGCTCCCGGAGGGCCCCGGTCCAGGGTTATTATGGGCTGGCACCGGGCTCATTGTTTCAGGGGGAACAGCTTCTCATCTATTGTTTCTGAGAGGAAAGCCTGGCCATTCTCTGGGTGCTTCTCCGAGGCGCTTTCTGTCTCCGTCAGCCTGAGTGGGCATTCATCTCACCGTGTCCCCAGCAGCTGGCCGCGCTTTGCATAGCTGTTTGGGGACACAGTTTTTTTTTTTTTTTTTTTTGTATATTTGTTTTGTTCTTCTTTTTAAATGAACAGACTTTTTAAGGAGTCCTGGATGCATGTCAGCCCAGGTTTGGGGTGGGAAGCAGGCTTTCTTTCGGAAACGACTCCTGGGATCCAAGCGGTGAACTGGGAAGAAGCGGTTTCCCGCAGCTGGAGAGCTGAGCCGGGTGGAAGCCAGGCTTCGGTGTTGACAGGGTGGGCGCACGAGGGTTCAGGGGCCCGTGCTCCGCTCCGGACCCAGCTCACTTGCTGTGTGACCCTGGGAAGCCCCTCATCCTCTCTGGGCCACACGCTTGCCATCGGTGCCATGAGGGGTTTGGATTTGATGAGTAGTTCACAATGAGGAAGAACATTCTGGAACCCTCTTTTAAATGGAAATCTACACGGAGTGGCCAGAGGATGATGATCTCTGAACGCAAAATAACCTGGCTACTCAGTGTGTGTGTATGTATGTATATATGTATATATGTATATATATATATATATATATATATATATATATATACACACACACACATATATATATGTATATGTATGTGTGTGTGTGTATATATATATTAGAAGCCCGGTGCATGAATTCCTGCATGGATGGGGTCCGGCCAGCCTGGCCAGGGGGAAGGGACATGGGTGGTTGGCCAGCCTGCCTGCTGGTCAAACTCCTGGTCAAGGAGACAATTTGCATATTCGCCTTTTATTATATAGGATAGACACCGAGTGGCCCAATTATTATGCGTTCAGAGATCATCATCATCCGGCCACTCGGTGTATACATACCCAGTACGAACCAGGGTAACCGCTGCTTTTGTACGTCAAAAATGTCAACCCTGGGCTGTGTCATAGGGTTTAGCCCAGGGTTTCTCACCCTCAGTCCTATTGACCTTGGGGATGGACATTTTGGGAGGCTGTCCTGCAGGGTGTTTAGCATCATCCGGGTCTCTACTTACTGGAGGCATGTAGCATGTCCCCAAGTTGTGGCAACCAAGCATGTCTTCAGACTTTTCTGAATGTCAGAGAGGAAGGGGGAGGGAGAGGGAGTAACCTCAATGATGAGAGAGAATAATTGATTGGATGCCTCCTACACGACCCACACTGGGGATCGATCCCGCAACCCGGGCGTGTGCCTTGACTGGGAATCGAACCATGACCTCCTGGTTCATGGGTTAACACTCAACCACTGGGCCACACCGGCCGGGACAGATGTTTAACTGGAAAAGCAGAGGAGGGAGGGATCAGCAATTCTCTCAATGCTCCCGAGCCCTGCTTCTGGAATAAATGTTTATTCCACAAAGATTTATTGTACTTTGATACTTCATTTGGAGCTTTCCTCCTTTATTCTGAAGTCATTTGCTTTTTTTTTTTTTGCTTTTGCTTCAACTATCTCTTGCCCCTATCTCTTCCAGAAACATGCTCATAGACAACACCCAGAAATAGGCCCAGTCAAATTGATGCATAAAACTAACCATTACAGTGGGCTTCAATTGACCACTCCCTTTGGTTTGAGGGGGAGGAAGAGGGAGACAGACAAGCGAGGCCAACCACCCTGGACTGTGGGTGGCTTAGAGCGTCCCAGGACCATTTCTTCTCCTTTCCTGACACCCCCTGTCCGCCTAAGCCTGAAGGTCAGATTAGGGAACAGATCACCCCTCTGCCCCTGGCTTCCTGCTGACTCTCCCCTTCCCGGTCTCTGCCTCCAGGCACAGCGCTTTGTTCCTCCCCGAGGACCTCAGGGAGTGGTCCCTGGCAGTCGGATGCTCCTGGCAAGGGCCTCGGGCATGCAGAACACGTAGCATCCCCCGGAGACACTCGCTGGGGAAGAGCAGAGAGCTCTTGGCACACGCGTGAGTGAGCAAGCCAGGCCTCCCGGTGCAGCCTGGGGCGGTGGGGGCTGGTCTAGGCCTGTGGGAATGCCTCGGAGCCCCCACACACAGACACTCTCCCTTGTGAAGGCCCCACCTGGGTGAGCACCACCCTCCCCCACGCAGGGAGAGTGGGAGTTAAGAGCACAAGCTATCTAATACGAGTTTTCCTTTCTTTTTTCTTTTTTTTAAACATATTTTATTGATTTTGTACAGAGAGGAAGAGAGAGGGATAGAGAGTTAGAAGCATCCATGAGAGAGAGACATCGATCAGCTGCCTCCTGCACGCCCCCTGCTGGGGATATGCCCGCAACGAAGGTACATGCCCTTGACCGGAATCGAACCTGAGACCTTTCAGTCCGCAGGCCGATGCTCTATCCACTGAGCCAAACCGGTTTCAGCAGAGTTTTCCTTTCAAATGCTGCTGCCATTTAGCGTCCAGGACCTTGGGCAAGATAATAGCTTTTGGAAACATCAGCTCTGTCATATTTAAAATGAGGAATGACCGCATCTCTTAGGGTTGTCGTGAGGATTAAATGAGAGTGTGTGTCGCTCTGGAGGAGGCAAGTGAGAAGCCTGTGCCGTTTGTGTGGGAACAGTGGTCAGGAGTCAGGAACTCAGGTCCTGGTCCCAGCCCTACCTCCTCAGTCCGCCAGTGTCCCATCATGCTGAGGGGGAAGCTGGCTTTGGTCATCCCTAGACAACCCCTAGTTGTAATTCTCTTAGAATCCATGCAGTCAGAGTTGTTCTTCCAGAGACAAATCTGCAACGTAGAGGATCTGTAAAAGCTCAGATTTACCAGTCAGGAAACGAAGTAGTCAGCTCCCCTAAGCCTTAATGCTCTCCTCTATAAAGTGGAATAATAATAACCACTTTATACAGTTGTAGGGACATCAAGTAAAGGGCCGTGTGCAAAGCACTTTGCACCATAAGAGCCATGGTAATAATAAGAACAGTAACTATTATATAATCCTGTATAATAAAAGGGTAATATGCAAATAGATCCTAATGGCAGAATGACTGGTCACTATGATGTGCAGTGACTACCAGGGGGCGGGCAGATGCCCACAGGGGGAGCTTTGCTCAGCCACAAGCTGGGCTGATGGCTGTGAGCGGTGGCGGGAGCCTCTCCTGCCTCCTCAACAGTGCCAGAGGGATGTCTGACTGCCAGCTTAGGCCCAATCCCCCAGGGAGCGTACTGACCACAGAGAGCAGCTCCTGCACTGAGCATCTGCCTTCTGGTGGTCAGTGCGCATCATAGTGACCAGTCGGTGGTGGATATCCCCTGAGGGATCCCAGACTGCCAGAGGGCACAGGCTTGGCTGAGGAACCCTCCTGAGTGCACACATTTTCGTGTACCGGGCCTCTAGTGATTGTATAATATTGATACAATTACTCCTATAATTTCAGTAACCATTCTCCTCCAGTGGCAAGGAGCTGAACTTGACTCCCACAACCATCACTGAGGTGATGTCACTACCTCAAACTTAGTACCAACAGAGGGCATTCTTTATTGTTAATAAATGCTAAGTTAGGATGCTGAGCCCTCACTCTGCTCCAGTGGTGGGGAAAGCTAGCCTGCATTTGTCCTGAGGTTTTTTTTTTCCTCCAGTTTGGAAGATTGGGTCCTATTCTCTGGGTCTCGGGGCCAAGGCATGGATGGGTTGGGGACAGGAGGCTTGCAGGGCTACCTACTTCTCCCACACAGGTCCCCATCGGGTCCCTCATCCATCCGCCAGTGGCCCTACAGGCCCAGAGGCGTGTGTCCTTTGGGATGCTGACATTTGGGGCATTGGACTTGGCCGCCTGTGTGATGGCTCTCAGAGTCTTCTGCCTGGGCACGTGTTGCCAGTCCATCTGGGACTGGATTCCCCCTCTCACTAGATGCAGGCTCTCTCTGCTCAGGACACTCCTCCACCCTCTCCGCCCCCTCCAGGGCCTGACTCTCTGGAGACAATAGTCTAGACCTGAGTGTTTGACAGAAGCTGCTTCTTTTTCTGCCTTCCCACATCTTAGCATAAGCCGCTAGAAGCACACTCATGCGGCAGCCTTCAGTCCCATGAATTTTAGTTTTTTTGCTATGAAAGCCTCCAACGTCTGCATACCACCATACGTCCCTGTTATATATTGCTGTGCAACAAACAACTGGATCAGATTGACTTCAAAAATAATCACTTCTTCAGCTCGTGTTTCTGTGGGTCAGCCGCTGGCCTTGGGCTTGCTTGGGCAGCTCTGCTGGTCTTAGCGAGGCTCGCCCGTGCCTCTGTGGCCAGCTGCCAGTCAGCGAGCAGACCCACATGCCTGAGCCTTCTGATCTCTTCATCAGAGCTCGGCCATGGCAAGTCCAGCACCTCCATCCCATTTTACAGTGGTACCTCGAGATACGAGTGCCCTAACATACGAGATTTTTGAGATACGAGCCCTTGAGAGAACGATTTTTGCTTTGAAATATGAGCAACATTTGATATAGGAGTAATTGTGCAGATCGGCCAGCTGCACACGACCCACCAGTTTACCGCGACTCAAGCGTCTCATAGTTTCCCACGCCTCAAGGTTATGGAACGAATTAAACTCGTATCTCGAGGTACCACTGTACTGTGAGCTGCCATGACGTCCCAGCTCCCGAGAGCCACTCCTGCAGCTTATTCGGTCCGCCCCAACGAGTTCTTTCAGGACAATAAATCCGGAGTCATGAGAACATTGCTCTAGGAACTGGTTCTCTCCTACGCGGTCTCCTGGCCTCCTGCTCAGGTCCATCGCCCTCAAGATCCACTCCCACGCTTGTTTTTCTGTCCCTCCCAGGACACGTGTGCCATGTCATGCAATGAACTCAGGAAGAAAGCCACTTCCTCCCCAAGAAGGAGGCTATACTCCATGCTAGGGCTATGCTGAGAGCTGGCCCTAGTTCTTGGGCTAGAGCAATGCATGGAGTAGAGTGATCTTTTTTAAATTAGTTTTTATTTACTAATTTTAAGTATTTATAGTTGAAAGAATTATATATGTCCCCCTTCTTCTCCCATTAACCCCTTACAGCCCGCTCTCTCCTGCCACTACCTCAGGTCTCCACCATCCTATTGTGCGTGTCCGTGGGTTATGCCCATATGTGTAAAAATTCTTTGGTTCATCTCCTCCCACCTACCCATCCACCCTCGCCTTTCCTCTGAGATTCCACGGTCTGTTCCATGCTTCTGTGTCTCTGGCTCTATTTTATTCAACAATTTATTTTGTTTAGTAGATTCCACATGTGAGTGAGATCATGGGATACTTGTCTTTCTCTGACTGGCTTATTTCGCTTAGCAGGATACTCTCCAGTTTCCTCCATGCTGTCTCAAAGGGTAAGAGATTCTTTTTTTACTGCTGCATAGTACTCCATGGTATAAATGTACCACGGCTTTTTTATCGACTCATCTACTAATGGACACTTGCGCTGTTTCCAGATCTTAGCTATTGTAAATGATGCTGCTATGAACATAGAGGTGCATACATTCTTTCTGGTTGGTGTTTCGGGTTCCTTAGGATATATTCCTAGAAGTGGGATCACTGGGTCCATATTACATTTTTTGAGGGAACTCCATACTGATTTCTATAATGGCTGCACCAGCCGTGTACTAGAGTTCCCTTTTCTCCACATCCTCGCCAGCACTTGTTGTTTGTAGATTTGTTGACGTGAGCCATTCTGACAGGTGTGAGACGATAACCTCGTTGCTGTTCTAATTTGCATCCTTCTTATGATCAGTGACTTTGAGCATTTTTTCATATGTCTCTAGGCCATCTCTCTGTCCACATTGGAGAAGTGTCTATTTAGGTCCTTCGCCCGTTTTTTTTAAATTGGATTGCTTATCTTCTTTCTGTTAAGTTGTTTGAATTCCTTATATACTTTGGATATTAACCCTCCATCAGATGTCTCACTGCCAAATATGTCCTCCCATACAGTGGGCTCCCTTCTCATGAGGAGGGCGATCTTGATGAGGAGAAGTATTTTCATGTGACACGCATGTCACAGAGCGAGTCTGCTGTCCACCCTGAGGTCACTGTCATTGCCCCGATGCCTTGAGGTTTCCTTCGGCCCCTCCCGTGAGGATCGGAAAGATGGTTTTGAACCGCACTGCCTACCACCCGGCGTCCATGAGGATATTTTAAAGCCACGCCTTGGACGGAGGTCTTCTCGTTCTGGTTCCCCCTCAGGGTATCAGGAGTTCGATCTGGGAGAACAGAGAGAACCCATCAAAGGTCTCCGGGGCCATCCAGGCCACTGGTTTGTCTACTGATGAGGACATCAGGGTCCCGGGAAGTGAGGTCAACACACGATCCTCGGGGCATGAGATATGTACCAGTTGCTTTAGGAATCTCAAGTACACTGCTGCTCCAGTTGGTAGCGGGGATGGGACAAATGGTGAAGCTGGAGGTCTGTATCCGGCAGGCACTTCATGCCTGCTTGTGCCGACCCCACCTCTCCCAGGAAGTCACTACCCTGCGAAGCCTCCCAGGTGTTAGATTGATGCTTCCCAGAGCCACTAGCGATATCGTTCAATCCCTGCCCCAACATCTCTGGAGGGGGGGATGGGGGAGGGGGGGCAGAAGGATGCCATTTCAGCAAGTGCGCCCGATAATTCTGATTCCACCCGCCCTGTCCCAAACATTCGGGAAGCCCCGCTCTGGGCCCTCTGCCATGACCCACCTGCTGTGTCTCAGAGCATGGCCTCACAGCAGTGAGAACCCACAATGCTGAGGGCAGGTCCCCGCAAGAGCCTCCTCATAGTTACACTGGAGGCCCTGGGTCTAGATCAGAATTGCTGGCTTTACCTATGACACAGCGCAAGCCATAGAAGTGGTGCATTGGGCTCACATTGTGGGTGTGTGTTGTTTTTAAACAATTGAGGCCACATTTAATATTTTATACTTCTGGTGTGGCCTGCCAGCATTGTCACAAACACAAATGTTTCCTAGGGTTGAGAAGTCACTGCCCCTTTATTTTTATTTATTTTTTAAAAATATATTTTATTGATTTTTAAAAAATATTTTTATTGATTTTTTACAGAGAGGAAGGGAGAGGGATAGAAAGTCAGAAACATCGATGAGAGAGAGAGAGACATTAATCAGCCCCCTCCTGCACACCCCACACTAGAGATGTGCCTGCAAGCAAGGTACATGCCCCCAACCAGAATCGAACCCGGGACCCTTCAGCCGACGCTTTATCCACTGAGCCAAACCGGTTTCGGCAAGTCACTGCCCCTTTAGACAGAGCATGTGTGGTCCAGTTTTCCACAGTCCCCACCACTCCCTATTGCTCTCCCGACGAGCTGCATTCATTGCTTGTCTGCGGCCTTCCCAGTCCCTGAAGTTGAGGTCTGAGCTGAGGTCTCTGGCGTGCCTGATCCCAACTCTACTTCTACTCTTCCGTGAGCCCCAAGCCGAGCAGATTATTTTTCCCCAGACCAAGGCCCACTCGTCAGCTGTTTATGCAAATCAGAACAGGAAAGTCTTGCTTGGCCAAGTCCTTCCTTGAATCTCGGCCTGATGCTATGCTTCAGCAATCCTGCCACCGGCGTCTGCCCGCTCCACATTTGGCTGCTAGCAGGAGGCTCTTTCTTGTCTCCGGCGGAAGCTCTCTGAGGCCAGCAGCAGCCGTGGATGTCCAGGGAGCGCAGGCGGGCCGGCCAGATGAGGGGAGAGTGGCTGCACCCAGGCCAGACCCTGATCTGGGCTGTTTGGGTCCTCGCAGCTGCCGCCGAGGGTGAGACACGCAGTGGGAGAGAAGGGCTCTCAGAAGATGAGGTAGGAGGGGGATTTCCTTATCTTGGAGGATTGTCACTGCTCAGGGGTCCCTGAGGGCCCACGGCGGGCTGTGTAGTCACCTCAGGGCACCTGGCCAGTGTTCTGGTGTTGTTGAAAGCCCCAGAGCCCGGGGTCCCATTCTGGGCCACATGGTAGACCACAGAAGACCCCTGGTCCTGCCCTTGAGTTGCTCACACCCTGGGGGCAGGGGGGCTTGGAGAGCCCTCTGTCCTGGGACAGAACCTATGTTTTTGTGGTGCTGGCTGCCCAGGTAGGGGCTTCACTATTATTTTAAAAAATATATATATATTTCATTGATTTTTTACAGAGAGGAAGGGAGAGGGATAGAGAGTTAGAAACATCGATGAGAGAGAGACATCAACCAGCTGCCTCCTGCACACCTCTTACTGGGGATGTGCCCACAACCAACGTACATGCCCTTGACTGGAATCGAACCTGGGATCTCTCAGTCCACAGGCTGATGCTCTATCCACTGAGCCAAACCAGACGGGGCAGGAGCTTCACTTTTGAAATGACCTTAGCTGAGATAGCACCAGCACACCTGGGTCCCACTAACTCAATAGCCGGGCTGCTCACCTCCGAAGGCTCCACATTCTACGTGGCAACCGAGAAGCCCATGCTCTCAGTCTCCGAAGTCTCACCCTCAGACCCCCGGAGGCAGACAGGCTGATCGGTGGCATCTGCATGAGAATTTTTAATTTTTTATTATTATTTTTAAAATATATTTTATTGAATTTTTCACAGAGAGGAAGGGAAAGGGATAGAGAGTTAAAAACATCGATGAGAGAGAAACACCCATCAGCTGCCTCCTGCATGCCCCCTACTGGTGATGTGCCCACAACGAAGGTACATGCCCCCGACTGAAATCGAACCCGGGACCTTTCAGTCTGCAAGCCAATGCTCTGTCCATTGAGCCAAAGTGGTTTCGGCAGAATTATTTTATTTTCATTGCTGAATATTTACTTTATTCAAAAGTATACACCTAACTCAGCAAAACCACCGCTCCATAGATATGATCGCTCAAGACTCCTCTAGGTAAATGTGAAAAGTTCACTTAGATTTAATTGTAAGAAAAACAAGATGTCAGTCGTCCTATGGGTAGGTAATGGACAGACAGTTGTGCTGGTGGGTGATGAACATGACGGAAACTCTGGGCCCGGTGATTCTGCGCAGTCCTAGGCTCTACAGGGCCTGGTGTGTGTCGTCCGTTCCCCAGGAAGGGAGGCTTCCGGGCATGGAAGGGAGAAGGGTTGCCACAGGGGCCATGTGGCTTGGTGCTGGGTTCCCAGAAGAGACTAAGCTGGTGCTCCGATACAGGTGGCTTCGAAGGCAAGTTTGAAGGAGGCAATGGACATGACTTCCTGTTGCACCGCTTGTGGGCCCAGAAAGAGCGCCCCCACCTGGGGGAGCCCGGAGTTGGGCTCATTCCGGGCCTCCTCCCAGCCAGCTCCTGACTCCTCCCCATGTGTGTTCCCTCAGGGCCCGCCGGAGATGCACCCGCCAGGAGCACCAGGCTGGGCTGGGTCCGGGGGAAGCAAGCCACTGTGCTGGGAAGCACCATGCCCGTGAATGTGTTCCTCGGGGTCCCCTATGCTGCACCCCCGCTAGGACCCCTGCGATTTACAAGCCCCAAGGCTGCGTCGCCCTGGAATGGCATCCGAAACGCCACATCCTACCCTAATTTGTAAGACCGGGCTTGATCCCATGGGTGGCCCGTGACCTGGAAGTGGGGGCAGGGCACTGAGGGGGAATAAAGCTCATGCAGCCCCATGGTCGGGGGGTGAAGGGAGCATCGGGGAGGAGAAGGACAGGGCTACAGGAGTGGCTTCCATTCAGAACATGCAGATCCCCTGAGCTCCCATCCAAACTGGAACCTTCAGACCTAGAACACTGGATTGGCTGAAAGCTCTCTGAGGATTCTGAGTTCAGTCAGGTTTGGGAGCCACTGTGGCGGGCTTACTGATTGGAAGGGACGGTTCGCCAGGCCTCGTCTTGGTCAGGCTGGGGAAGGGCTGTGGAGTGAAGAATCACACTAAATCAGCGGTTCTCAACCTGTGGGTCGCGACCCCTTTGGGGGTCAAATAATCCTTTCACAGGGGTCGCCTAAGACCATCGGAAAATGCAGATATTTACATCACGATGCATAACAGTAGCAACATTTCATGGTTGGGGGTCACCACCACCTGAGGAACTGTATGCAAGGGTCACAGCCTTAGGAAGGTGGAGAACCACTGCTCTTAAGGGATGTTAGTTCTAGCAGTCAACACTGTGCCCAATACAGAGCCTGGCACGCCGGGGGAAATCTCTAACCACCTGTGGGATGATGGCACGGGTGTGTCTCTGTGACACCGAGGGACCGGAGGCAAGGAGCTCCCGGTCACTGCAAGCTTTCAAGCTTAGGGAGGCAGCCGGTTTCTGGGGGACTCTGGAGGGGCCTCACGCAGGAGGCAGGAGCTGAGACTTGGAAATCCCTGAGAATCTCCTGTCGAATCTTGTCCAGTCCTCAGGCTGGTCGCATTCCTGGCATTGCTTTCTCAGGCCAAAGGAGCACCCTGGTGCCAGGGAGCTCCCTGAGCCACAGAAGACCCCATGTGGCCCAGGGACTGAGGACACTAAGCAGACACTCGTCTGTTCGTTCATTCATTCATTCATTCATTCATCTCAGATCAACAGCTAGATTCCATTAGACCAGTGGTTCTCCACCTTCCTAAGGCCGCGACCCTTGCATACAGTTCCTCATGGGGTGGTGACCCCCAACCATGAAATGTTGCTACTGTTATGCATCGTGATGTAAATATCTGCATTTTCCGATGGTCTTAGGCAACCCCTGTGAAAGGGTCATTCAACCCCCAAAGGGGTCGCGACCCACAGGTTGAGAACCACTGCATTAGACCCTGGATGACACCTGCCCTCAGGGACCTGCAGACTGGTAGTAGCAGGGGGGGGGGCATAAACAGTAATGACAACTAACATATAGAAGGACAAGGGTCACCACCGGGGATTGGAGATGGTGCTGAGGAAGCACAGAGAACCTCTGAACCTAACCTTGAGGGGAGGTCTGGGCTGGCTTTCCTGGGAGCTTGAAGCCTCCATTTCTGATAAACTTACAAGGGGCAAAAGGTCATGCAAACTTGTCAGGGGGTGGGTTTGCAGCAGATCTGTATGCTGTTCTACCAAGAAATTAAAGTGGCTGAGCACTTTGTAGAAATATTCACATACCCCATCTCATTCGATCTTAACTGTGTGTCTGGCTTGGGGATGTGGGCTCTGAAGTATTTAGGTGACTAGTACGGAGCTCTAGGCTTCTAGCTGCTCAGTTGAGCTGGGACTATGATTCCACTCCTATACAAGTCCAAGAGACGATATAGGAAAAATAAAGGAAAATCTGTAGGTGTTTCCGAAGATACCTCTGGTCTATCTGGAGAAATCTCAGAAGGCTTCTGGGAGGAGGTAGCATTTTGACGGAATCTGAAAGGAAGGGAAGAACATGAGCAAACAGAGGAAGACAGCGGTCTAGCCAGAGGGACCAGCTGGAACAAAGGCCTGGGTGCAGGAGTCTCTCTGCTAACCTGCCTCAGTTGCTTCCTAGCAGAGAGGCCTGGAAACTTCCTTTGATGCCTCTGGGGTCCGAAGAGGGGGCTGCCAGAGCCAAGGTCTTGGTTAGCAACCCAGGATCCTGACCTCTACCATTTGGGGAAGCGCTGAGCCAGCCGGGGTCTTTATGGGTGTGTCTGGATGATGATGGCGAGTGTTGGGAGTTAATGGTGCGATCAGTATACACCACGTGCTTTCCCCTTCCGAGAGCCAGATCACACAGAGTCATGGTTGGTTCATTGGTGCCACTGGGTGGAGGGGGCATGATTCACTGGGTACCGAAGGCCCCGTAGGCATCTTCGGCTCAGGCTCCGGAGACAAGTCTGCTGACAGCAACTCCGGGGGTTTCTCCTCCTCTTCCCAAGGTGCTTCCAGAACTCAGAGTGGCTGCACTCAGATCAGCACATCCTCCGGGTGCGTTACCCCGAATTCGGAGTGTCCGAAGACTGCCTGTACCTTAACATCTACGCGCCAGCCCGGGCGAACACCGGCTCCAAGTTCCCGGTAAGGCTGTCGGCTGTGCTGGGGGCAGGTCCTTGGGCTGGGACCCTGGCAGAGTGGCCGGGGGTCTGCAATCAGCCCCAGCCTCCTGTTGGGCAGAATGGAATCATGGACAGGTCCACAACTTCCTTCTTTTCGCTTCTTTATTGACGGTGACTTGACCTTTGATTTTTATGTTGTTTTATGTTCCCTCCTCTTTTGAGCATTTAATGGTCTGAAAACACTGAGAGAAGCCACTGCTTAAAAGGCACTCTGATTATTTTTGTTTATTTGCTTGAAAAATCCTCCCATTAAAGAAAATAATTGCCTTCTCCAGTTTTCTTGTTTGCAAGGAAGCCAATCAGGTAATACCTCGCAGCATCTCATTTAAGTATGTGAAAGATGCCAAACCGGTGTGGCTCAATGGATAGAGCGTCGGCCTGGAGACTGAAAGGTCGCAGGTTTGATTCTGGTCAAGGGCACGTACCTTGGTTGCGGGCACATTCCCAGTAGGGGGTGTGCAGGAGGCAGCTGATTGATGTTTCTCTCTCATTGATATTTCTAGCTCTCTATCCCTCTCCTTTTCTCTCTGTGGAAAATCAATAAAATATATTAAAAAAAAAGAATGTGTAAGATCCCTGTGTAAGTGAGTAAAAAAGGTGCAGTCTAATCTGTAACCACACCCTCCCATCATCTTTTCTCCCCCATGCTAGTACAACGGGGGACTCGCTCTGTTGCATTATCACAGCAGCATCTATTGATGGCTGACGTGTGCTAGGTACAGTACGCTATCTTATTGAATCCCCCATAGTAACCCAGAGGGTCAGGATTATCAAACCCATTCTACAGATGATGAAGATGAGGCACAGGGAGAGAGAGCGTAAGCGCCTTGCTCCATGCTCTACCCCAGGAAGTGGCAGATTCTGGTGCCAAAGCTAATGCTTTGTCCAGTTCTCCTTTTTCTTCTCTCTTCCTGCCCCTGCAGTCCCTAATATGACCTTTAAAATGGAGAATGGCCGAGACTGGTTTGGCTCAGTGGATAGAGCGTCGGCCTACAGACTGAAAGGTCCCAGGTTCAATTCTGGTCAAGGGCATGTATCTTGGTTGCAGGCACATCCCCAGTAGGAGGCGTGCAGGAGGCAGCTGATCGATGTCTCTCTCTCATCAATGTTTCTAACTCTCTATACCTCTTCCTTCCTCTCTGTAAAAAAATCAATAAAACATACTAAAAAATAATAATAAAATGGAGAATGGAAGGCATATATTATTACGTATGAATAGTGAGAATAGCATTTGAATAATGATTTATGTTCCTCAGCCCCAGTTTTTCTAATCAATATAGTCAAGTTTCCACACTTCTCTTCCCTTTTTTTTTTCTGTCTTCTCCTCTCTTGGTAGGTAGACAAAAGCCTTAGATCAAAAAGCTTAAGCTGCTTTTGCTTTCATACACGGCTCACAATGATTCCCACCTTCCTGTGGGCCACAGATTACATATTTAGTGAGTACTTTCTGAGCAGTTGAAGCGTGCCAACCTCGTTCTAGGAACCGCAGGTGGAGACTCCTGTTTAAACCTCAAAAAGCCTCATAAATGAAATACTTGGATTCTTCACGTCTGACAGATGAGAACAATGAGGCTCCGAGAGGCTACGTAGTCTGTCCAAGGTCACACGGCTGGTCCGTGGCAGAGCTCAGACTTAAACTCAGGCACTCAGATGCCGGAGCCCGCATGCTTAACCCTGAGCCTTCTCCCAAATACAAAGCCTCTGATGCTCCTTAGAACGGAAAATGAGATGTTTGCCTTTTCATAAGGAGAGAAGGACCCAGCATTCACAGGGGAAGGGATGGGGATGCGCCACAGGCTGACCGGAAAGTTCCTCTCCCCTCCTCAGGTCATGGTGTGGCTTCCGGGGGGTGCCTTCCAGACTGGTTCGGCCTCCATCTTCGATGGGTCGGCCCTCGCTGCCTACGAGGATTTGCTGGTTGTGACGATCCAGTACCGGCTAGGAATGTTTGGCTTCTTCAAGTGAGTGCCCCCAAATGATTGACACCCCTGGTCCCCAAGGGGCAGCTGGGCAGCAGCCATAGGGGGATTCGGTGCCCAGCATCCTAAGGAGGGGCCTTCAAGGACATGGAACAAATTTGGCCCCCATTATTAGGTAATTTTATTAACAGATAAACCCCCCACGTATTAGAAGCTTAGAGCCATCAACATCTTTTTCTGACTTCAGTAAAATATAACAGTTAACCCCCCATGTATTCGTGGCTTAGAGCCATCAACATTTTTTTTTTCTGATTTCAGTGAAGTCTAACTGAGGCTTCCTGACTGCCAGACATCCTTCCAAGTCAGTGGTTCTCAACCTTCCTAATGCTGCGACCCTTTAAGACAGCTCCTCACGTGGGGGTGACCCCCAACCATAAAATTATTTCCGTTGCTACTTCATCACTGTAATTTTGCTACTGTTATGAACTGTAATGTAAATATCTGATAGGCAGAATGTATTTTCATTGTTACAAATTGAACATAATTAAAGCATAGTGATTAATCACAAAAAAACAATATGTAATTACATATTGTGAAATATTTATTTCTAATGACAAATAAATGAAATTTTGTCTTGAATCGTGGTGTAGCATGAGTAACAGTCTTCCTATGACAACAGTAAACTACATGGCCACACTTTGCTACACCGAGGAGGAGTCTGTTGGTTCCTAAGACCATGGGAAATAGGTGTTTTCTGATGGTCTTAGGCGACCCCTGTGAAAGGGTCGTTTGACCCCCAGAGAGGTCGTGACCCACAGGCTGAGAACCACTGTTCCAAGTGGTCAATCAGGGACCCAGGCTCCTTCTACCTGTGGCTCCGAATTTGGCCAGCAGGTGGAGAAAGAGATCGGAGGATCACATGAGGATCACCTGGGTCCGCCTGGAGGTGGTGATCATTGCTTCTGTCTCCACCCCAGGGGCAGAACTCCGTCACCTGGCCATGCCCAGCACAAGGGAGACGGGGCCACGTAGCCCTGGAAGTCGAGGACACAGAGCGTGGGGGCCATTAGTCGTCTCTGCCATAGGGCCCCACGTCAAGGCGCCTCAAATGCGTGCCTGAGAACAGTCCCTCCATTGCATTGTCCTCCCCACCCGCCCCCCCATTAACGGTCCCCCCATCCTGGGAAGTCTGCTCTCTGCCTGGTCTGTAGCGTGAGGCCATGGCCAGACCATGACTCTGGGGTCAGACTCATTGGGTTTGAACCCCAGATCTGCAGCATGTTAGGTCCGGGGCAGTGGTTCTCAACCTCCCTACTGCCGCGACCCTTTAACACAGTTCCTCATGTTGTAGTGACCCCCAACCATAAAATTATTTTTGTTGCTACTTCATAACTGTCATCTTGCTACTGTTCATGAATCGTAATGTAAATATCTGATATGCAGGATGTCTTAGGCGACCCCTGTGAAAGGGTCGTTCGACCCCTAAAGGGGTCTCGACCCACAGGTTGAGAACCGCTGGTCTGGGGCAAGGGGCTTGCTCTCTCTGTGTCCCCATTCCCTGGCTGCGAGAAGGGGCCGAGGTGTCCAGCAGTATCGTAGGGCTTGTCTGCAGGTTTCATTGAAGGGAATTGGGCCTCAGAGAGTGCAGCCGCTGCCCCAACCACCTCCCAGCAGCGGCGCCTCGAGTGGCATCTTCAACGTAAACATACCGGGGTCTTGATATCCCACCCTCAGCCCCTGCGCCTTGCCTGCGACTGATCGCACCCGTAGAGGTCAGCCTTTTAGCAAGGGGTGGAGAAGATGGGGGTAACGCCCAGAGGGGCAGACAAAGACCAGCACCCCTACCTCGCAGGTTTGCAGGATTACGGGAGCATCAGCCATAAAGCCTTAGAGGACTATGCGGCTGTGGTTATTGTCCTTATTCACTCAGTCATTCATTGGACTCTCCGTGCCATGGAGGTCTCGCTCCTGGTGCAGACCGGCTCTCAGGAGCAGGACTCTTCTGGAACCCATGGATTCAGGGGAGCCTCGGAATACCCTGAAATTGCACTTACGACATTGTGCATTTTTCTGGGTTGCCTAACTTTCCTCCGATTCTCAAACCAAAATCCCAGCAGAGGGAGAGAGAGCCAAGCCTGGAGTTCCCCACTGCGCCAGGTCCGGTTCTCAGCCCTTCCCCAGAGGGAGTGGTACTGTCCCGATGCCTGCCCCCAGCCTCAGCCCCCAGCTCCCTCAGTGCCCACCGCGGGTTCTCATTTCGCCTCTCGCCCCCAGCACAGGGGACAAGCACGCGCGGGGGAACTGGGCCTTCCTGGACCAGCTGGCTGCCCTGACCTGGGTGCAGGAGAACATCGAGTTCTTTGGCGGGGACCCGCGCTCGGTGACCATCTTCGGCGAGTCGGCGGGAGCCATCAGTGTGTCCAGCCTGGTGAGTTGCTCGTCGGTTGGGGGAGGGTGAAAAATGAGGTGATGAGAGTGGCTCTGAGAGAGCGTGGGGCTTACTTAGCGTGGTCTTGGTTAGCTTCCACCTCGGCATCCCGTGGCCAGGGCCAAGCGGTGCAGGAGGTGGTGGTGCCGTCTGCCCACCTCATCTTCAGGTGCTTGCAGAATAGGCCTCGGATTCGGATGTGGCCGTCTGAGCGCGTGCATGTGCGGATGGAAGGCCGTAACATGGGTTGTGATGAGTGTGGGGACCTCGTATGAGATGGTGCAGAGGAGATTCCTTCTGAAACAAAGTCGAGAAAATAACTAGGTCAGATCATGCTAAAAGGTTATGTCACTCTGCTCCAACGTGTCTTCACCTAGAAATGACTTAATGAAGTGAGTCATTATTTTTTTAAAATATATTTTATTGAATTTCCACAGAGAGGAAGGGAGAGGGATAGAGAGTTAGAAACATTGATGAGAGAGAAACATCCACAAGCTCCTTCCTGCACACCCCCTACTGGAGATGTGCCCGAAACCAAGGTACATGCCCCTGACCTGACCGGAATCGAACCTGGGACCTTTCAGGTGAACCGAGTCATTATTGAGAGGCCACACTGTGTATTTTGTAGGTGTCCTTTGCTGGGAGAATATTTTTACCCACTTATTCCTATTGGCTTACAATCCCCTTATGTGACTACCAGAGGACAGTAAAGGATGTTGAATCGTTTTTGTTAAAAAAAGAGAGAGAGAGAGAGAGAGAGAGAGAGAGAGAGAGAGAGAATGATGAACCACCTACATCTGATTGGTGCTTCCCATTGAACAAACACTTTCATACACACGGTCTCCCTGGAGCCTCACACCGTGAGTCAGGGGCTCCGTCACAAGAGCTGTCATCTGAGAGTTTACATGAATCATCCAACAGCACCTAGAGCAGTGGTTCTCAACCTTCCTAAGGCCGCGGCCCTTTAAGACAGCTCCTCATTGGTGGTGACCCCCAACCATAAAATTATTTCCGTTGCTACTTCATCACTGTCATTTTGCTACTGTCATGAACTGTAATGTAAATATCTGATATGCAGGATGTATTTTCATTGTTACAAATTAAACATAATTAAAGCATAGTGATGATTCACAAAAACAATATGTAATTATATATTGTGAAATATTTATTTCTAATTACAAATAAATGAAATTTTGTCTTGAATCATGGTGTAGCATGGGTAACAATCTTCTAGGACAACAGTAAACTACATTGCTACACTTTGCTACACGGAGGAGCGGTGTGTTGGTTCCTAAGACCATGGGAAATAGGTGTTTTCCGCTGGTCTTAGGCGACCCCTGTGAAAGGGTCGTTTGACCCCCGAAGGGTACCACTGACCTAGAGAGTGGTACCTCGAGGAAAACTCAGTAATAGGCGTGCAGTGGAAGGCCTGGCATCCAATTATCAGGACTGGTCAGCACTGAACAGAGGAGCTCAGCTAAGAGCATCAACTAGCCACTTAAAACGGAAAAGGTACCTTCCTTCGCCGATAGCTGGATGCAGGGTCTTACTTTCCAGAGCCAGTCTGCTGCCTGGAGGCCCAGCAAGGCAAGTGGACTCAGCTTTTATTGCCGTTTTAGAGTAGAGTAAATAAATGCTTGGAAATATTTAGCAACTTGCCTGAGGTTGCCCCATGGGGAAGTAAAGGGTCTAGCATCCCCACATCAGAATGCTCACCCTCAAAGTTCATGAGGAACATGGGGCTCAGAGAGTTTGTTTAACTTGCCCCAATCTTCCCAACTAGCCCTCAGACCCCCCAGCCAGGACTTTTCCTTCTCCGAGGTGAGCTCTCGAAAGCAGGCCTCCTGGGAAGCTTTCCTTACAGGACGGCGTGTGATGGGCAGGAAGCCTGGACAGCTTTGGCGGGGTCTCCTGTGTTCTCTCCCCAGATCCTGTCCCCGCTGGCCAGCGGCTTGTTCCACAGAGCCATCATGCAGAGCGGCGTGGCCATCCTCCCCTACCTGAGGGCCCCGGAGGAAAAGCGGAATGAGGATGTAGGTATATGCATGCCCTCTCCTCGGTCGGCGCCGGCAGACCAGGTGCTTGGCCTTGCTGACCGGGATGGAGAATCTGACGCCGACTTGAGGCGAAACGTGTCGCTCCATGGAAGGCCTGGCTCAGGAGGAAATGGGTCCAGGTGCACAGTGCAGTGCTGCCGGTGTGCATGTGTGTGTGTGCATGTGCGCACGTGTGTGTGTATATCTGTGTGTGTCTCACATTGGCTCCATCAATCTTTGCTTGTGGATATATATCTTAGTCCCCTGTACCTACTCTATTCCACCAGGAGTGCTCCAATAAGATCCTGATGCTCTTGCCAGCTCAGTAGGAAATAACTCTGTGACTTATTAATATTGTCGGGCAGGAGATTGGGAGGGGGAGAGGGGCGTATGTCCCAGATGGTCGTCATCTGTCCTCTCGTCTTTGCATTCTGCCAGACAGCAAGGACCTGGCGACCAAGGCCCCTGGCTCTTCCATGTCCCAGCCTAATGTCTGGTGGACGTTAGGTGACTCCAAACGTTTGCTCGAGGAGTGAGTTCACGAATGAGCTGATTCGTTGAATGAATATTGATTAAACAATGGGCTACGGGGCCATCTCCTGGGTATTATTCATGTCAGGGGTGCATTTTTCTTAAACACCTTATTGAAGATAACAACACACACCAAGAGCGAAAACAGAGTCAGAATATTGGAAAAATACAGTCAGTGCAGACGGAAAATGGATCTGGGTAACGTGATATATCAGGCTACTTTCAGCGTGTGTGGTGTGTGTTGTTTTTGTTTTTTAATATGTTTTGTGTTGATTTCATACTCAGTGAATGCCCATTGCTTCCCCGCTCTGTGTGGGGACCCGTGGGTTTATAAGTGGAGAAGGCACATACTGCAATCATTCTGTGATAAGGATTTCAAGCCCGCAATCCACGGGTATGTTTGGAGGTGGTCCTCAGACTCTTACGAGAGCTTTCATTGGATTCTCAGAGCATCTGCGATCCCAGAAGACTAAGGGACGCATTCTACACATGTGGAAAGTTCAGTGACAGGGCAAGATGGTGCTTAGCAAAGGGCCAGGCAGAGTAGGTGGGGACCCTTGGGGTGATGGGAAATCAGAGAAGGAGGGGATTTGTAGGGACTGCAGTGTCTGAAAGGCCATCTGGGAGAAGGTGGGATGTGGATCTTAAAGAGTGAGACAGAAAAAAGGACATCAGGGTATTCCAGGCTAGGGGTGAGGGTGAGGGTGAGGCTGAAGCAGAGCCTCCACAGACCTTGCAAAGTTGTTCCTCCCCCTTGGGGGCTCCTGCCTCCATGTGGCACCCCAGAGTGGGGCTTCTGGGCTCTGTGGGGCCTACTGCCAATGGAGCCAACATCAAAGGTCTGTGACATCACAGGCTCAGCCATGACCAGGAATCCTGACTCCATTACGTGGCCACAGACTGACAGATCCTCACTCCCAGCTCTGGCACTTGCTAAATATGACACGGAGGGTTAAGCGAGAGCGTAAGGATGACCCCAGGTCCACCTGCCCTCACTATGTCAATTCTATGACAGGGACATGAGAATGGGGAGGGCCGGCAGGCTGGGCGTTATATAGGAATGACTGGTCTGGGGCTGGACAGAGGACTGTTGGCACGCTGCATTTTCCCAGAAGCCTCTGTGCTCTCACCCGGTCCTTCTCTGCCAACAGTTGCAGATGATCGCCAGCATCTGCGGCTGCCGAGCAGAGGACTCGGAGGCCCTGCTGCGGTGCCTGCGGGCCAAGTCCTCCCAGGAGCTGCTGAGCATCAGCCGGGTGAGGGGCTGGGCCAGGGCTGCTCTTTGAACGGGACGCCGGACAAGCCTGATCGCTCTTGTTTGCTTTGACTTGGGTCTTGGAAAGGTATAGGGGCGGGGGATTCATGGGATGGCTGTAAAAATGTGGACTGTAGGTCATTTAAAAATACATACGTTTATTCATTTCAGAGAGGAAGGGAGAGGAAGAGAGAGAGAGAAACAGCTAATGAGGAGAGAGAACCATGTATCGGCTGCCTCCTGTGCGCCATCTAGTGGGGATCAAGCCCGCAACCTGGGCATGTGCCCAGCCTGGGAAGCGAACCATGACCTCCCGGTTCCTAGGTCGTTGCTCAGCTACTGAGCCGCGCCAGCTGAGCTGCAGGGTAAAAGTGGGCTGCACTGTGCTCCCAGAGCTTCCCTCAGTGGGAAATTGCCTTTCTGACAAGTTTGCAGGCTGCTGGGAGCCAGGCTTTGAGAGCCACTGGGCTAGGCCCCTGTCCCTCGCAGGTGGATGCTGTTATTACCCCTTATTTGCATATGAGGAAACTGAGGCACAGAGACACTGACCCCCTTGCCCAGGCAGCACAGATATATGGGGATGGACCAGGACTGGCTTCATGTCCCTTTCCTGCCACATCGGCCAGAGGGGGCGGGCTCAGGGTGGCTGCGGGTTTGGGACCAGCAGGTTTTGCAAACGGAGGCAGCTTCCGACCTTCCTCACTGCAGGTAGCCAAGTCCTTCACGCGAACAGTGGATGGTTTCTTCTTTCCTGACGAGCCTCTGGAGCTGCTGGTGAAGAAAACATTCCACCCGGTTCCTTCCATCATCGGGGTCAATAACCACGAGTGTGGCTTTCTCCTGCCCCTGGTAAGAAGCCTGATTCTGCCTCCTGTGGGGCCTACTGCCAATGGAGCCACAGGGGGGCAGGGGTTTGCTCCCACATTCGGCCGCTCCCACGAGGACACACGTGTTGTGAGGGATGGAGCCCGTCTGCCGAGCACAGAGCGGCTGTCCGTCGTCCTCTCTCTGAAGGAAGGTGGCTGGGGGGTCGGGTCAGCCAGGGCAGGTGTCCGCCCCGCTCCTCATTAGGTTTACAGTGAAAGAGACAACTCTGTGTAAAACACTGAGAGACAATGGGATCCGTTTGAGCTCTGTTCGAAACACCACAAATGGCCAAAACCGGTTTGGCTCAGTGAATAGAGCGTCAGCCTGGGGACTGAAGGGTCTCAGGTTCGATTCCGGTCAAGGGCATGTATCTTGGTTGCGGGCACAACCCCAGTAGGGGCCGTGCAGGAGGCAGCTGATCAATGTTTCTCTCTCATCGATGTTTCTAAGTCTCTATTCCTCTCTCTTCCTCTCTGTAAAAAATCAATAAAATGTATTAAAAAACAAAACACCACAAATGCTCGTTTCAAACACTAGTAAGCACGGTTCCTATTTCAGTTCCTGCTTCGAAGCTGTTGAAATCCGTGTAGGTTCAGGCCTGTACACGTTCATGTTCTGGCATTTGGATGTCCAGGAACGCTCTCTAAGCTGCAAAATCCCCGACTCCCTTTGTTCATCCCATAAGAACGAACTGAGCACCTGCTGTAAGCTCGGAGCTCTTAGAAACTCAAGCAGGCAGCAGTGAGCAAGTCACACGGATTCAGGTTTCTGCACGCCTCCGTGACCTCCTGGTTCGTAGGTCGGTGCTCAACCACTGAGCCCCACCGGCCGGGCACAGATTCCCTCATCTGGTGAGGACATCCGTCAGATTGGGTTAGGGTCCAGCTAACATCCTCATTTCCACTTCATCACCTCTTTGAAAATCCTGTCTTCACACAGAGACACAGTATGAGGTCCTGGGGTTAGGGCTTCACCATGGAAATCTGTGGGAGACACACACACACACACACACACACACACACACACACACACAGCCCATCATGTGGCCTTTCCACAGGCAGCCACGGGGTCTCACGAGACTACAGGTATACCAGATGGCTGACTTTTATCAAATGAGAGGAGAAACTGTCGCTTAACTGAGGCACGGAAGCTACTTCTATACATGCCTTCCCCCCCCTACCTCCCACCACGGGGACTGGCAGGGTCCCTGTTTTTCCCAGCCTCCCCTCTGAAAGGCGGGCGCCTGCACCCCCACAGAGACCAGCTCCCCTTCCGATGACCTGGGATGCTCACCTGTGCCCCGCTTCTCTCCACAGAAGGAGTTCCCTGAGATCCTCGAGGGCTCCAACAAATCCCTGGCCCTGCAGCTGATGCACACAATGCTGGTAAGAAAGTTCCGGGTTCCGAAACCCGCCTGGGACCGGGGACTTCTATTCGCTGCGCGCCCGCCAGGCTGTGGACTGGGTTCTAGCAACACTGAGGGCCACTCTTCCACCGTTGGTTCATTCCTTCCCTGCACACGGACATCCTGGCAGGAGGATGGAGCATCGGACCCCTTTCCTTCCTCCCTTCCGTCTTTCCAGAAGCATTTGCTCACCATGTGCTCTGTGCCGGGTTCATTTCACCCACTTACTCGTTGATCAGGTGTTAAGTGAGAGTCACCTGCCCCCCGCTTCCCTAACATTGGGGTGCAATGATACTCGGGCATGTCTCTGCACTGGAGGAACCTATAGGGCTGTGGGGATGGACAGACACCCGAGGAGAGACTTCCATGCATCGCTGCACCAATCAGAGCAGAGCGATTCCCAGGTGGTATCTGTTGTCTGCGGTGCCCATAGGAGGGAGCAGCTGGCTCGCTCAGGGGAGGGATTTGGAGTTGGAGTTGGGTTTGGCGAATGGAGGGGCAGGGCTTCGAGGAGCGGGCAGAACCGGGAGAACCAGGGAGGGCAGAGCAGTGTGGAGAGGACAGGGAAGGGGTCCCCACCTGCAGCATGTGAGAGGCATATAAGGCTCCATCCCCAGGGCCGGGAACAGAGAGCGACATGATTCGATGTCCATTTGAGAAAGGTCCTGTGTCTGCCGCGTGGCCCGGGCTGCAGGCAGGGATGCGGCAGGTCCCAGGGCTCAGGCAGGATGTGGGATGGTCGTGGCTGCCAGGGATGACAGCGGGGACTGCAGTGTGAGCGGAGGCCCAGAGGCAGTGCTGGTACCGGGGGCAGGCTGGCTTCAGGGCCTGGGATCCGGGTGGTTCAAAGGGCCTTTTGCTCAGAAGGGCCCTCCACATGGTTAGATGTCCTCTTGTCACCATCATGAAATGCTCGTCATTTTGGAACCATTTTTCTTTTGTGTGTGTGTGTGTGTGTGTGTTAGTTCTTTTTTTAAAAATAAATCTTTATTGTTCAGATTATTACAACTGTTCCTTTTTTTTCTCCCCATAGCTTCCCTCTACCCGGCATTTTTCTTTCTTTCTTTCTTTCTTTTTTTTTAATAAATCTTTATTGTTCAGATTATTACAGTTGTTCCTCCTTTTTCTCCCCATAGCACCCCTCCACCCAGCTCCCACCCCTCCCTCTGCCCTTACCTCCTCCCCATTGTCCTCATCCATAGGTGTACGATTTTTGTCCAGTCTCTCCCTGCACCCCTCTCACTCCATTCCTCTGAGAATTGTCAGTCCACTCCCTTTCTGTGCCCCTGATTCTATTATATTCACCAGTTTATTCTGGAACCATCTTTCACTTGTCATTCAACATTTTCACTTGGCACTGGGTCCCCGTAAGTGGCACAGACAGTTCTGCCCAGGGGTGGCTGTTTCTGAAACATCTCAGAGAGGTGTGTGTACTGTGATTAAGAGCATGGGATTTTTTTAAAAAATGCATTTAATTGATTTTTTAGAGAGAAGAAGGGAGAGGGATAGAGAGCTAGAAACATCAATGAGAGAGAAACATCCATCAGCTGCCTCCTGCACACCCTGCACTGGTACATGCCCTTGACCGGAATGGAACCTGGGACCCTTGAGTCCGCAGGCCAACGCTCTCTCCACTGAGCCAAACCGGTTAGGGCAAGAGCATGGGATTTAGATGCGCAGAGTTTTGTGAAAAAAACCATGGTTCCACCAGTAGGGGGCCAACCACTTCAGCTCTCTAAGCTTCAGCCCCCTCATCTATGAAACGGGGCTGATCATTGGCACCGCAGGCTCGCTGTGTGGACCCCACGGGACAGTGTGTGTGGGGCACTCGGCATCATGCCTGCACAGGCAGGTGCCCCCTCCTACCCCCCGTGTGGGCTGTTGTCACTGACCGGGATCCCCTATGACTGTGATCTCTCGCAGCACATCCCCAGCCAGCACTCACACCTCGTGGCGGATGAGTATTTCGACGAAGAGCAATCCATTTTTGAAATACGAGACAGTTTCCTGGACTTGCTCGGAGATGTGTTCTTTGTGGTCCCGGGGCTGATCACGGCTCGATGTCACAGAGGTGAGTCCTCAAGGTACCCTACTCCCCCCTGCAGGGCCACGGCACAGCAAGGCTGATGGCGGCAGGAATCTTTGTGCCTGCTGACCAGCCCCTGCTCAGCCCTCTGTCCCCTCACTGAGGGGGCCTCTCAGGGGTGTCTGGGGTATAGCCCTGAGGGCCAACTTGGGGAGTTGGCCTGCCTTTCAGAGTTCAGGAAAGCCGATCAGTTCTTATTGTTTATGTTCCTTCTGCTGCTTCAGAGGAAACTCCCACCTCCTCATAATTTTCTGGGGCCCAACTTCCAGATTATTTTCTGTTTGGAAATGTCTTAGCTATAAGGAGGGCTGAAGATTACTTGTGAGGACACAGATCCATTCTTCCCTCCTTCCCTTCCTCCTTTTTTTCTTCCCTCCTCCCGTCCTTCCCTCCTCCCTTCCTCTCTTCCTTCCATTCTCCTTTCCTTTCCTATAAGAGATTCACTTTAAAACTAAAGATACAAATAGGTTGCAAGTGAAAGGACGGAAAAAGATATTCTGTGCAAACAGTAACCAAAAAAAGTGGGCATGGCCACCTTCGTGTCAGACAAAAGAAGCATTAGGATGAAATTGTCGCAGAGAATTGTTGCTTTATCCAATGAGCCAAACAGACTAAGGCCAAATTCATTCCCTTTTAAGGCCAAACAGTATTCCACGGTACCATGGCCCCTTCAGCATCCCCGGGCATCTGGGATATTGCTACCTTTTGGTTACTGTGAATCACGCTTCCATGAGCATTGATATACAAGTATCTGTTCCAATTCCTTATTCCAGTTAGTTCGGGTGCGTGTCCAGAGGTGGGATTGCTGGACCCGATGGTAATGCTATGTCACACATTTTTGAGAAAGCACCATATTTTTGTCCACAGTGGCTGCAGCATTTTAGGTTCCCAGCAATGCACAAGGGTTCATTGTCTCCACATCCTCCCCACACTTGTTATTCTCTCTCTCTCTCTCTCTCTCTCTCTCTCTCTCTCTCTCTCTCTCGTCTCTCTCTCTCTCTGTATGTGTGTGTTCTAAATGATAGTCATCCTACCCATGGCTGTGAAGTAGTATCATTCTCATTATGATTTGCATTTCCCTAATGATGAGTGATGTTGGCGCTTTTATGGGAGACTCTGTAAGCATGACCGCCCTTATCCATAGAGGAAACTAACAAGAAGATTCAGAGAAAGGGGGGGAAGCCAGGGCCCAAAGGCCTTTCGGAGCAGAGAGGTGGAGGAATGCGGGGCGCACAGGGGCATCTTGGCAGCAGGGAATAGCTTGGTTCTGGTTGTCACAGGCCATGGGATGGGTCAGTGAGAGGAAGTCACGGAGGTAGACATTGGGTCCGTGTGAAGGGCTCTTTCTGAAAACTAGAACCCTTGCCCTGGTAGCGTGCCCTGGACAGGCATCGAGCTCTGTGCTGTGAGGGCCTCTGGGGCAGGAAACGCTGGTCTCCAGGGAGGAAGAGCGAAGGGAGCTTTGTTTACATGGGGGCTGCCCCCAAGCATAGGTTCGGGAATCAGGGAGGAGCTGGGGTAGGGGGGTACGGGGGGTGCTGCACCAGCCCCGCTCCCCCTGCGGGCGCTGCCACGGCTCTCCCCGTCGCTGCAGATGCGGGAGCCCCCGTGTACTTCTACGAGTTCCAGCACCGGCCGCACTGCTTCAAGGACAGCAAGCCGGCCTTCGTCAAAGCCGACCACACCGACGAGGTCCGCTTCGTCTTCGGAGGTGCCTTCCTGAAGGGGGACGTCGTCATGTTCGGTAAGGAACCCGCCCTGTTTGGGGGGGACGGGGGTGTGTGTGCAGGCACACGGTGAAGAGCCTCTGCCAAAGCCCCTCATGCACCCCAACACTATGAAGTGCTGGAGGACTCGTTCTAATTTATTCATTTACTCTGTGGCTGACAAACTGTGACCGTCCCCTGGAACTACCCTCCCCTGGTGCTCTTAGAAACCACCATGCGAACACCGTCTGCTGGATGAGTGTTTCTCGTTGTACTAAAGCCGTGGTCAGCAAACTGTGGCTCGCGAGCCACCTGCGGCTCGTTGGCCCCCTGCGTGTGGCTCTTCCACAAAACACCACGGCCTGGGCGAGTCTATGTTGAAGAAGTGGCGTTAGAAGAGGTTTAAGTTAAAAAAATGTGGTTCTCCAAGGAAATGTCCATCGTTGTGCTGTTGATATCTGGCTCTGCGGACGAGAGAGTTTGCCGACCGCTGCACTAAAGCCTGCAGGGACGGGCGCTTGGGAGCAGTCATTAGTCTCATTTAAAAAATCAGAACCGCTTTCTGCCATCTCTCTGGCTGCTGGTCTCACCCACCCTGCCTTTTTCACAACCCCTGTGGGGCTACTACCCCTAGGCCTTTAAAAGGCAAGAACCTCCTTTTCCGTCATCGCAGCCCAAAGTGGCCCCATCCCTGTGCCCTTGTGTAAACGTTGCGGACCGTTAACTACTGAGGTTCACTCGTGTGTTCCTGAATTGATGGCCCGTGTGGTGCCAATCAGATGAGGTTGTCAGTAGAAACAGTGACAGGAGCTGCACACAGAAACTGTCCCTAAAATACTTCGTTTTAGACAGTTGTGCAAGGCGGGCTCTTGGCGGACTAGTTTTGGAGGACCGGGCTGCTCATGCGGAGTGTGTGCGTGTGCTGCGGCTCATTCACCCCTTCATTTGTTGCTCCTCGTCTTCTCACACCGGTCACAGCCACCACCTCCCAGGTCGCCATGGGGATGAAATGAAATAATTCTCATGGGCACACTGTTATTGTTACTCAGCTGCCATTACAGAGCCTGAACTACAGACTCTCCACGCGGAAAAAAATAGAATGGCCTATGTGTCAAAGGGTTAAACTCTGAGTTTTCTGAGGCTCCTAACATCAGGGAGAAAGGGACCTGGGTCCCAGAGAGAAACAGTCCGTGGCACAGGAAGTGTGGCTGGCTTTTGCACGTGAAAACCCACTCGGCCTCGCTGTCCTGACTGAGGAGTCGTTTTTCGTTGGGAAGAATGAGACATTTGCCATCGTGACTGGGGCAGGTGTGGGGCAACGGACAACCTCATCTGTTAACGGAAAAGTCGATGCCTAGCAGTTCAGCTTCTAGTGTGTTTGTGTGTGTGTGTGTGTGTGTGTGTGTGTGTGTATGTTCGAGTTCGCGAACAATTATACTTCCGCACGCGCAAAAATGAACCTGCTCACTAACACATTGGTTTTACTAGCAAAAGCCCAAAAATAATGGAAAGATACCTTTATATGTTTATACCAGTGGCCCAGTGCAGGAAGTTTGTGCATGTTAAAAGGGGATTAATTAGGGGAAATATTTTAATAGTACTATTTGCCCTTTCTCTATAATAGAAGTGTCAGAGATGAAAGAAAATTAGTGAAATGTTTATGAAAATCTCCCTCCTGTCAGAGTCTGGGGTGCACCGTGGGACCCAGAGTCAAGTCCCTGCCCACCCGAGTGTGCCTTGAAATTGTGCGAGACCCAGACCCGGCCTGCCCCACTCCCATCAAGCCCTGTAGGGCTGGGAGCTCAGCCTCAGGTCTCCTGTTAAGTCCTCCAGCCTGGCCTCAGGTTCTCCAGCCCCACTGTGAGGGCATGAGGGCTCGAGGGCGCCAGGGTGTGATGACAATTTGCATATTAGCTCTTTATTATATAGTTTAACTGCATACAAACATACATGTAGGGTGTCCCCAAAAATGTATAGACATACTTTGAATGTTTATAGAGGCAGTGTTTATTAAAATACATTTCATTTTCAAAATGGAGCTATCAGCTGTTACAGTATGTATACATTTTTGGAGTGATGCACTGTTTTATAGAACAATAAACAATAATAAGTGGAAGTTTTATAGGGAACACTGTGGGACTATCTCCCAGATAGAATTTTAGCAAAAAAGGCAGATGCTCCTGGAAGTATAGAAATGTGTCCGCCTAACCTTTGCACTTGCCTAGTCGGCCTTCAGAGGGCGCCCAAGAGCCTGGGATCAGTCACTGCCTCAGGCTGGAACAGCGGAGGGAAGAGATGGGCCAGAAACTAATTTTGGTTAGGTACTCTTTCTGCACTTTAGGTTCTGTGCTCTGAACATAATGCTTTGAGCGTTACTCCTTCAAATAACGAAATGCAAGCCTTAGAGGAGGGAGCGAGGGTCCCTGTCTCCCAAGGCACTTGCAGCCTCGGGAGTGGCTGCAGGAGCATCGTGCTCAGGGAAGATGTGTGTTCATCTTCCACAACGTGGAGGCCACGCTTTCTCGGGCAAGTGGCAGGCGCCCCGAGCCTCAGTGCCTGCAAAAGCAAAACCAGGAAACCCGGAGGGGTGTGTGTGTGCACGGCATTCCTCAAATGCGAGGTCCCTCGGCGTCTGGCGCACAGTCCCGGCAGCCGGACTTTGTGGTTATCTCCCCCAGAAGGAGCCACGGAGGAGGAGAAGCTGCTGAGCAGGAAGATGATGAGATACTGGGCCAACTTTGCTCAGACGGGGTGAGTACGCCCCAGGGTCTCCAGCGCCTGAGGATGAGGATGAGAAGCTCTCACCACTGTTTGTCCTTTCTCCGTAATGGAAGTGTCAGAGATGGAAGAAAATTAGTGAAATGTCTAGGACCGTCTCCCTCCTGTCAGAGTCTGGGGCGCACCTCGGAACCCAAAGTCAAGTCCCCGCCCAGCTGCGTGTGCCTTGAAATCCTGCGAGACCCAGACCCCCCCTTTCCCACCTCCCTCCTCCTCCGTCTTTGCTCTCCCAGGAACCCTAACGGAGCTGGCCTGCCCCGGTGGCCGGCGTACGATGAGAAGGAGCAGTACCTGCAGCTGGACTTGAACCTGAGTGTGGGGCGGGAGCTGAGAGCGCAGCAGGTGACGTTTTGGACGGAAACCCTCCCCTTGGTCCTGACCAGCTCTGGAGGGGGCCGCCCGCGTCCGCTTTTCTCCGTGACCTTCCTGTCTCTGCTCCTGCCTTTCTTCTCCTCTTTCTCTCACGGAGGGGGATCGCTGGGTGAATTGGATCGTCCTTCCGCTGCAGTTTCTCCCGTTCTCGTTGGCTTCTTTCTGCTGTTCAGCTACTTAACGGAACCAGCTGCTTTCGCTGATCCTTAGGGGATTCTCTGCAACATCAAAGGAGCGCAGCTTGCCTTGAAGGCTACCAGATGTCTTCCATACATCTGTCGGGGGGCTGGCGGCGAAGGGGGGGCGGGGGCGCTGGCCTCTTAGTTGGCATAATAATGATCGTGTTATGCTTATGAAATAAAAGCAGAATGCAAAATA
>PVJN01016959.1:0-41455 GCA_004026805.1 Lasiurus borealis | reverse complement strand
CTGTGGAGGGGCTCCACGTGGGCGAGGGTCTTCACCTTCATCTCCAGCAGGTAGTCCTTGCCAAATTTGCTCTTCAGGTGCTGGATGGAACCGATACATCTGGAGGGAGGAGGAGGAGGAGGAGGAGGAGGAGGAGGATGAAGTCAACCAAGAAAAGGGAGAGAGGACTCTACTGCGGGGGATCTTTGGCTTCTGAAGGCCAGGGCGGGGCCAGGAAGAGCTGGAGCAGTGATGCCATGAGCAGGGAAATGTCTGGGCACCTCATGTGGGCACTCACCTCAGCCTCCCGGACACCATGATGGCCACACGGTCACACACGGCCTCCGCCTCCGCCATGTAATGGGTGGTCAGGAGGGCGCCCCTCTCCGTGTCTCTGAAGGTGGCCCGGATGGCCTGCCTAACATTAGAGCCAGAGAAATGTTCACCAGGGGGGATGACAAGGTGGCATAGAAAGAAAAATTTAAATACGTTTCCATGAGCACATATGAAATCATCAGTGAATTCAGATCAGAAAAAGAAATGATTTTTTTTTTCAGGGGTAACAGGCATGGAAATAACCAAATGACGGGTTAGAGTGAATAATTCAGTGCATGGCTTGGGCTGAATAATGTAGAGAATGACATTGTGTAAAAGGTTTAGAAAAATGCTACATTTCAAGGATTTTTTTTATGAGAAGTCAGTAGGAAAAAAAAATAGAAAAAAGAGAGAACGTATTTAAAAACATAAGAATGACATATACACCAAAGTGCAAAATGACAGATTTCAAAATATATCCTAAAAATAGCTACAGAATTATTTTGCTCCAATAGAATTAGGTATCTGGAAATGTCGCAGAAAAACTTAATGTAGATTGATCCGATTAAGTATAAAATTGGGCCATGTTACAGCAGGAAGGTTAGGGAGCGGTGGGGTAGATAAGAGATCAACCGAAGGACTCGTATGCATGCAGATAAGCATAACCAATGGACACAAGACACTGGGGGGCTGGGGTATGCCTGGGAGGGGGGGCAATGGGAAGATATGTATACATGTAACACATTAATAAAAAAAATTTAAAAAATAAAATAAAATCGGGCCATGCACATTCTGACAATCTAAGATGAGAATGAAATTCTTGAGTATGAATTTGTTAGAGTATCTTTTTCTCCTCCATAAAACTTGGCTGCAGTGGGTTTTCAGAACCTGCTCTCCCCTCTCCTCTGCCCATACTATGCTTTTCCTGCTAACATTAAGGTCTTTCATTTGCTAAGGAAGACGCTTTCACTTGGGGTTGCCCACAACACCCTCTCACCACATCTGCTGCTGCCCCGCGGGGTCCATGCCCGTGGAGGGCTCGTCCAGCAGCACCACCGACGGGTTTCCCAGGATGCTCAGCACGAAGCACAGCTGGAAGGAGAGGAACGCGCATCTGGCACTGATCTGGGGTCTGTGGGCCTCGCTGAGTAACCCCCGCCCCGCCCCTACCTTTCTCTTGGTTCCCTCTGATAAAGCCTTCACGGGGCGCTTCAGCTCCTCCTGCAGCTTGAGCGCCTCCACCAACCTGAAGCAAACAGGAATCCAATCCACATTACCAGCTCGCAACCCGAAGGCACATGGGAGACGGGACGAATCAGAAGACTACAGTGCAGGCTGTTTACCAGCGCTACTCAGAGTGATCATAAAATTGAAACTGTATTTGACTGTCTACCTTTGGTCTGTATACTGAAACTAATACAAAATAATATTGAAGGTCAACTGTAATGGAAAAGTAAAATTAAAACAAAATCAAATTATCTTGGATACTTCATGAACCTCCCATTTTTTATTTTACTTTATTTATTGAGAGCAACAGAAGGAGAGTAGGAGGGAGGGAGGAAGGGCGGGAGAAAGAAACATATATCAGTTGCCTCCTGCGTGCGGATTGAACCCCCAACCTGGATATGTGCCCTGATGGGAATGGAGCCACAATCCTTCAGTGAATGAGATGATGCTCCAACCAACGGAGCCACACTAGCCAGGGCCCTTTCCTGGTTTTTAAACTCACATTTAAAATATATATATATACTTTATTGATTTTTTTACAGAGAGGAAGGGAGAGAGATAGAAAGTCAGAAACATCGATGAAAGAGAGACATCGATCAGCTGCCTCCTGCATGCCCCACAGTGGAGATGTGCCCGCAAGCAAGGTACATGCCCTTGACCGGAATTGAACCTGGGACGCTCTATCTACTGAGCCAAACCGGTCTCAGCTAAACTCACATTTTTAATGCCTTATTTTTGCATGAAGAATAATCACTAGACTTTCCTCTCCAGGCTTAAAATGAGAGAACACAATGCTGACTTGGAGTCTAGGTGAACATCTCCCATAGCAGTAAATATGGAGTCATCAGTTAGAAGGGTCCTTAGTTTTTTGTGAATCTATGACATCGCTCTATAGAAGACAGGTGTGTCTCCTCCCCCCGCCCCATACCGTGTGATGGCGACTGCGGCGTCCGCTTTCCTCAGCCCTTTCACGGCAGCGAACACGTCCAGGTGCTCCCTCACCGTCAGGCTGGGCCACAGCGCGTTCTCCTGAGGGCAGTACCCCAGGAACTCGAGGGCGTCCCCTCCGCTGCTCCTCTTCAAAATCACCTACACAGAAAGGTCATTCTCGTCTTCTGGCCAAAATTGTGATGGTGGTGGTGGTGGTGGTGGTGTGTGTGTGCATGTGAGTGTACTGCAATGGTGTCCTCCTCTTGCACACATGGCTGCCAAGAGCACACAAGTCCCTAAGTAATCACTTAGCTCCGGGGAAAAGATGACAGGAGATCAATACATCAAAAGGCAGACATTCCATATTGTTCTGTCCTCCCCCTCCATTCTAGTTTGGGATTTATTACTAAGCCCATCACGTGGTTGAATTCAAGTTTGCTTATTGGTTTGTCCATTGTTTGACTTTGGACCTCTGTCTGGCATTTCAACCGACTTAGCCTGGATGTACAGCCAAGTGCCATTCATATACTATTCTAGTGTTTGCTATGGAATTTAGACAGTTAACTCAGTTTCCCTCTAACGTATGATCTCTGTTTTCTGAATGAATATTGGATCAATTTAACAAGTTCTCAGAATACATCAATCCACAAAACAAAGATCTCTGACCTCCAGGAAAGTGAATGTTTAGCTTTCCTTTCCAAAATTTATCCTTTTAATGTCTTTATTTTTTTATTCAATAAAAGGCATAGTATAGATAACATGCAGCTCTATTCAACACCTAACTACTTTTAGAGATTAAAGAAACTTGTATTAATGTATCCTCTTCATTCAACGCATAAATCACATTGATTCATAGGAAAAGATCGCCTATGCTTTTAAAGGTTGTCATCCACGTGTATCATAAAACGTCGCACTGAGGCAGCGTTCATGGGCACACTTATATGTGTCACTGACCTCTCCTGCGGTTGGTGTTGAGTCTCCGGTTATCATCTTAATGGTTGTGCTTTTACCAGCTCCATTGTGTCCTAACAGACCTATAACTTCACCTGAAAAAAAAAAGGTATCTCAGAATTATAACCACAAACAATTATAAAATTATAATCGCAAACAATGACAAAACACACTCACTATGTGGCAAGCTTTATGCCACATGTGCTATGTACATGATTTCACTTATCCGCACCCACACACCAAGTTGAGTGTTCTTATGTCCCTTCATTTAATGGGCGAGGAAAGTAAGGTGTAAAGAGGATCAATATCTTGCCCCAGGTCATGCAGCCAATAAGAGGATGAGATAGAATTGAAACAGATTTTGATTCCAGTGCCTGGTGCATTTCACCGACACTTTGGCGAAATGTGCCATTCGTTAATTATGAAGAATGAGCTACTGCAGTCTGGAGAGTTCCCTTCTGTGCAGTATTTCCTGCTGTAAAATTAATGTCACTACTTAGAAAGCTATGCCATCCTTCTTAACATAAGTACTGCATCGTTTTTAAATGTTCTTTTTGTTCCTTTTAGCAGAACAGACATCGATGTCTTCTAGGCAAAGAACAAATGGCTGTGAAGCATGTGGATTAGACTTCCACTGCTGCTTTTCATACTGAGCAGCGGATGGTGCCATATTTGGATGGCATTATTCTCTCCAAAAGACCTCATCTTCAGAGGTCAAGGTCACCCTGCTAGAAGAACTACTGCTTCCGACCTTTTTTAACACAAAAAGAGACATTTCTCGTGGCAACTTTCTTCTTCCTCTTCCTGGCAAAGCAGTTTTTCTTTTTGCCTACATACTCCTTCCGGAGACAACTGGCGATGATGACTGGTTTCTGGAAAGACCAAGGAATAATGACATCATCACCTTGAGATGGGTTGAGTGCCCCATATTCCCTCCTTCCAGCCAAATCTTTCCCAATACAAAACAGAGAATCCAACCAGTTCTCCTCAAAACTGCCATTTTAAAGCAAACTCCCCCAATCTGCAAAAAGGCATTTGCACTGTATCATCTGATTCATGCTTGCCATTCCTCAAAAAAATAGAAACATTCATCAAACCAATAAGTCTGTTGAGACACATAGGCACTCATATGCACGCGTGCGTGCACACACACGTGCACACATATATCTCAGGTGAACTCTCTCCTCTGAATTGCTTTGCTCCCAAAATCTTTTTTTAGGTTTTGTAATAGTTAGCCTTACCCACCAAAACTATGACTAAAAAAGTAACTTGTATGTGTTCTTGGATCTGCTGGCTTTGCGTATTTACTGAAATCAAGTAATGAGCTCTCTGGGCAAGGATGGAAGAACTTCATACTGTGTGCGCATCCCCCCGTCCCCAAATTCAGATTAGATAGTTGCCCACTTTATCTGAATATGATGAAGAGCATTGCTAGTAGTTCTACCTCCTCAGAGTCCGGGATAGTCACAGCGTTCGCTGTTCGCATTCTTTCCATCTGAACATCTTCATCCTCCCCTTCTGGTTCCTCTGGGTTTGGAAGAAACTTACGGCTTCTTGGTGAAATTCTAAAATCAGAGCAGGCTTCCATTGAACAACTTGTAGCAGAAATAATGAACTTTGTATAAACTTCTATCTATCGTTTGCATACACTGAGTAATTGTGAGCACTTCATGATTGCCACACTTCCGCTCTGTGCCCTCTGCCTTGCATACAGCCTGCTTTCCAGCAATGATTCAAATGATGGTGCTTTCAAGCATCCTTGCTTTTGGTCTAAGTTTCATTGTCCGTGTTGGCTGTGACTTCTTTTATAAATAACAAAAGAGTGAGTACTCACACTCTGACAGGGTTGATAAAGGAATCTAGGGACTGTAATTTTGACGCAGATATTTTGGAATTCTGAAGGCTTTGTGAGAAGAATGGATCAAAACATTTGGAATCAGGGATGTGTCCCAGGGGTTCTAAGATAGGTAATCAGCTTCTGAGCACTTTCACGTCTTGGGAATATGTTTCAGAATCGCTTTCCTGGCTACTGCCAATCTAACCCTTTCCTTCATCATCCCCACTGGTCACTGCTGATTCCTGCCTCCTTCTCTCAGGCCATCTCCAATTGCTGCAGTCAGTAGATTTCCTAAACTATGACTGCCATCTTGTCACTCTCCTTCTCTACTGCCTACATTAGACTTGAGTTTGAGTCATACTTTTTGAGTTGGGCAAAGTTTTCCAAACACCTGTCTGTTTCTGATTGCATAATCTGTAAAACCTTCCCTATGGTTCCCTATTCTAAGACACTCCGATATCCAGCTTAATTTTCACTTCCGATTTACCTCCAACATAAGACTTCAAGTTCATTCCAGCAGCCTTGGTGAACCTATAGGGTAGTGACATTTATTCCAATTTTTGTCCTTTTGTTCAGGTACCTCTTCCTTCCTGTACTGGCTACACGTACCCAATTACTTGTCTATATTTGGCCATTATTTTTAAGTACTACCTCTGGTATAGGTCTTTCTTCTAGAATGTTAGTGAAATTATGGTCTGCCTTATTTTTTCAGTGTCTTATGTGTGCTAGTGTAGCTTCTCCTGCTAGATTATAAGGTTATCAACACACCAAGAATTACAATTTTGTATACTACACAGTCCCTTAAAAACAATTCTGTACAGTACTTTTTACTCCATTAACTGAAGCCTATTAAAATGTCTTTAATAAGGAATATTAAAATAAAACAGGAATCTCTCACCTGAATATAGGATCCCTTCTCATCGATTTCTTCCTAAACTTCATTTCCAGACACCGTAGAATGAAAAGGAAAATGAGAGATTGAAGGTAAGGCTATGAGGAGGGAAAAAGACAATCAAAATTAGCATCACCATGAAAAACAACAATTTCAATATTAGAAATGACTTAAGGAGTTTGATAACATTTTCACAAGGTTGAGAAATTGTGTTTAATATCCTAAGTTGCAGAGAGAGCGTGACATAAGTAGAAGGAGTCACTGATACTGACTCTGTTCATGCCAATGAGAGTTCGGGCTTCATACTCAGTCTCAGACGATCATTATCAAATTAGTGGTCCAGGATTTGAAGCCTTTGTGTTGGTGTGTGTGTGTGTGTGTGTGTGTGTGTGTGTTTGTGTGTGTTCAAATGTGTAAAGTGCCAAATTTTTAAGCATGAAACTTAAATTTTTAATTTAGTGCAAAGCATACAAATGCAACCCCCTCATGCAAGAACATTTAAATGGAAATGTCTTCTTACTATCAGCAATGCCAGATAAACTAGGTACTGGTCTGAAGCTCCTAAATATTCCATCGAGTCAGGAGAAATCTGTAAAGTGAGAAAAAGGTGTATTTAGATGAACCTCCATCTGTCTCTGAATCTCATCTCACTTAAGACAATTTAATGCCCATTATATGACTCTGCTATCCTTCTGTGTGATTCTTGCTCAGGTACCAGGGGAAAGTCAATTTCTGACTGTGCAGCGTGTCCTTTTTGCTTCTAATGTCACTCGGTGATCTGTTACCCTGGGCTTGTGTTATAGACTCCAATGCTTTTATAGTGAACACAGTGAGTTAGCAGGATTTGCCCTCCTAGAAAAAACTCCGTGGTGCAGATGTACATCCTTGTATGTGGGTGCTCTATATCCTTAAGGAGAGTTTCTGAGAATAGATCCTAGCACGCAACAGTCTCTTCTTGATCTTTAAATTTTGGAGATCAAGGCCAAGTGCATGGGCTGTCTTTGCATTCCACCTATACTTGCACTGTAGGTTATATCATCTAGTTCCGTGGACTTAAATATCACTTACATGCTGAGGAATCTCGAGTGTTTAGCTTTAAGTCCTCCACATCCTCAAAACCCTGCATACTGAATATCAGACGCATATATCTAACAGGATACTTGATATTTCCCATTGCATGTCTATGAGGAGCCTTAAAACTAATATGTACAAAATAACAGCATATGGGCATCTCATTGGCCTCTCAGTTAGGTCATTTGTTCCTAGGAGTGAGGGTTATCCTGAGAGCTCTGAAATTCTACTGTGGAGTTGCCTTTGACCTTCATAAACCAAGGCAGGCTTTCCTACTGAATGAGGACATGATTCTTGCCTGTGGTAAAGTGAATTGGCTTTCGGAAGACAGAGACTTCAAACTTTATATAACTGAAAACTTTACCTACATTTTTTTACAATATTTAAGGCTGCCTTCAACGGCCACACATTTCATGACCAAAGGACAAGAGTGAGATTCTTACCATTGAGATAATTAATAGCGAGCCAATCAGTGTGAAAGGTGGTATCAATATGGTGCAGGTTAACAGCCCTAGAAATCCATAATTATTTATTTCAGTAGAAACTATCGAGAAGATGGTGACCTAAAACAAAAGCACAGTATAGTTTCACTGAAGGGAATTTTCTAGAGAGCAGCATTAATTTACCAATCTGTTCAGTATCAAGGTTAAAATGTACGTTCGTAAAATTATATAAACTGGTTTAAAAACAAAACGAAACAATGTGCACTGTATGCTGACTTACAATTAAGAAGAAAAATGACCAAAGGCCACTATTTTTCCTCCCATTGCGAAAAATGAATGAAATCATGTATGTCAAGGTAACAAGAGATGTGACATAACCAAAACTACACAGGATCTGAAAAGAGAAGATTAAGGATGAGTAAGGTAAATGCTATCTAGGAAGTATTCATACTGACACCCCAACTTTCCAAGCTATACACTAGCAGAAGTAAGGTGAAGTTCTTTGGGTTAATATGATAATGTTACCACTCCCATTAAAATCATCTAGCCCTAACAGGTTTGGCTCAGTGGATAGAGCGTCAGCCTGGGGACTGAAGGGTTTCAGGTTCGATACCAGTCAAGGGCATGTACCTTGGTTACGGGTACATCCCCAGTTCGAGTCATGCAGGAGGCAAATTATAACTATGTTTCTCTCTCATCGATGTTTCTAACTCTCTATCCTTCTCCCTTCCTCTCTGTAAAAATCAATAAAATACATTTTTTAAAAAATCGAATAAACCATTTCCTAATTTTTGCCACTTACCTGAATTAACAAGCTTTGGATTATAATTATCATTTCATCTGGGTTAAAAATGTAATCCATGATTTGCATCACAAGGAGGATCAGGAAGTACAGTGGGATATCCACCAACGCCTGCCCGAACCAGTAAGCGGAAGGGTAGAGGCCTGAGATCCGGAGCTGGGAGTGAGCTTTTTTCTGATAAAAAAAAAAAAAAAAAAAAAAAGCCATCAAAGGTACTGAGAAATTACAACAATGTAGTCACAAATGTTCTATGTTCCTTCTATATGTTATGCGGGCTTAGTAAATAGGTTTCACGTGCCGTACTCCTGCTTCTGGGGTACAGTGGTACCTCGAGATACGAGTTTAATTAGTTCCGTAACCTTGAGGCGTGGGAAACTATGAGACGCTCGAGTCGAGGTAAACTGGTGGGTCGTGTGCAGCCAGCTGATCCACGTGATTACTCCTATCTCAAATGTTGCTCGTATTTCAAAGCAAAAATCGCTTGCTCGACGGCTCGTATCTCAAAAATCTCGTATGTTAGGGCACTCGTATCTCGAGGTACCACTGTATTAGTAATGCTGTAAACCACATGATGACTCCGTTCTCTAAAGGGAAAGTGCATCCACATATCTAGCTTACATTCCAACCCAGAATGACTAGGCATTGCCTCATGAGAAGATACCTGCTCCTTTCTTTCCGAAGCTACTCCTCTCTTTGACCCCTTGAAGACCTGCTAATTGTACGAATCACCAAAAGATGTAAGTTTACAATTTCCTATAAGATAGATAAATTGTATGCTGGATGTTAATAGTGCATTTATAATTGGCTTTTTATTTGGGGTCTAAGAAATGGTCATCTCGCTGGTCGATTTCATTAAAAATGGCTTCTTAGCCGAGACTGGTTTGGCTCAGTGGATAGAGCGTCGGCCTGCGTTCTGAAGAGTCCCAGGTTCGATTCCAGTTGGGGGCATGTACTTTGCTTGTGGGCACAACTCCAGTAGGGGGCGTGCAGGAGGCAGCTGATCGATGTCTCTCTCATCGATATTTCTGATTTTCTATCCCTCTCCCTTCCTCTCTGTAGAAAAATCAATAAAATATATTTTTAAAAATGGCTTCTTTGGTTGCCCTAAGAAGTTAACATGTTACCCTCCCTGTCTTGAAGTAAACCATACTTTTCCTTAATGGAAGTGAAAACCGGAAGTGGATTTTGATATTGTGGACCACACTCTAAGCTGTATTTTGTTGCAGTGATGGTTTTAACATACGGTCCTAGAATATAACTTGGCCTGTTCTAACAGTAAAGCACAAAAGCAATTACAATTTTCAATCTAAAATGGAGTCTATAAAAAAAGATGAACGAAGGGGAGCGTTGGGAAGCAGGTAAGTATCCTTGACAGGAGAGCACAGCTGGAAGGAAGCAGGAAAGGGAATGACAGTGAGGACACATCAGAGGGCTGACATGTCCTATTTATTCATGTGTTCATGTGCCTGCCTTTGCATTGGTCAAAGAGCTCTTGTGGAGTTTAAGGTGTGTGTGTGTGTGTGTGTGTGTGTGTGTGTGTGTATAAAAAGGCCATAAGCAAATAAGTACAATAATAGCTACATAATTTAAAAATGCTATTAAAATAAAAATGGAGCCGAGACTGGTTTGGCTCAGTGGATAGAGCGTCGGCTTGTAGACTGAAAGGTCCCAGGTTGGATTCCGGTCGGGGCATGTACCTTGCTTGCAGGCACATCTCCACTGTGGGGCATGCAGGAGGCGGCTGATCAATGTCTCTCTCTCTCATTGATGTTTCTGACTTTCTATCTCTCTCCCTTCCTCTCTGTAAAAAATCAATAAAATATATTTTAAAAAATAAATAAATAAAAATAAAAATGGAAAGTGTTAAGGAGGCTCAGGGTCAAAGGAGATGCATTGTAATACGGGATTGGGGTAGGGAGGCAGGGGTCCTTTGTGAAGGGTTAGGGTGTCAGCAATGAGAAGGAATATCCATGTGCCAGGTCGGGAGCATTGCAGGCAGGGAGACTAGCAGGAGAGAAGGACGGGCAGTGGGTAGAGCTGACGTTTAGGGAAAGAAGCCAGGAGAGCTGGGCATGGCTATCCAGATGACAGGGCATCAAATCAAAGTGGAAACACCCGGGTCCACGCAGGCTTCTGAGACTATTCAAGAATTTCATTCTCACTCCTGGGTTTGAGAGATAAGGAACCACTGACAAGATTTAGGCAGGTAGCTCACAGGGTCAGGGTTGTGTTTTTAAGATCGTGCTCTGTTACACTGCGTGGCAAATGGGACAGGAGATGACAAATGAGGTGCCATCGAGAGCAGTTAGGGAGGCTGTTATGCTCATCCAGGAAGAGGGGATGTCTGTGGGTCAGTGCCTAGAAATAAAACGAAGTGACAGACCAGATAAAGTCCCCACTTCCTGTTAGATGATGCTATCTCCTAAGCTGCCCTCCCTGAGATCTCTTACTGGTTTAAGAAAAACAGCATGTTCTTTATAGTGGCCAACCTTTAATGAAAATGCGTGGTTGGTCATTGTTTCAGGTGTATAAATGAGGTGTACCACCTACATATAAATTTATGGTCAGAGGGTGGGGAAGCGTTAAGAACATATAAACACTCTGTCAACCCTTCTCACTTTGAAGTCACCGATGCTGCTCATGGCGATGAAAGGAGTGAAGCAGGCCGCCCCAGGTATCCAGAAGAAGGCATTGCTCATGGACTCATACTCCGAAGTCATGGCCTCCTGAAATGGTGCAGAACACAAGTTGATGGCAACTGGGTCTAAGGTTCATTTCTTACCTAAATCGCTCAAATAAATCAACCAATCTGAGCGCCAAAGATACTTCCCAAGGTTCTCTTTGCAACTTCTTTTCACATTAATTTTCAATCACGAGTTGCAACAACATGGGAACTTGGAACATGCCTCCTGCTTTACTTAGGAGGAAGAATTGGCCAAGGTCTCCCAGTTAATAATATGTGAGGTGAGCACAGAACGTCTGCTCTCTGACTTAATGAGGATGACATTTAGGCTGATGTCTCTATGGACAATAGAGTTTGGAGACTGCCAATGCTACTCTCAGAAATTGGAGCCAAATCAGCTCAGTCCAACACTTAGGAAGAATCATCCCTCTGGCTCAACCTAATGCATAAGTAGCAAATTCAAACGCCTTTGGGGACCTGGCAGATCCGAATGAATGAGGAGGGGAATGTTAGGGAATAAAAGCGATGGGGCTTGGAGAAAAATGATCAGCACACATTCCACCTAAGGCCGTTAAGGCTTAAAGATGTCCAAATCCTGTACAGGTCACAGAGGGTATTCGGTTTTGCTAGAAGCTTTGATCTGATCTATGATCGGTTGCCTTACTACACTGCAAGCCATCTGTATCATGAGGTCTGAGATCATGAGTTTTGAGATCATCTTATTTCTCTCTTCTCTTAGCCCCTCCTCAAATTTAGTGGCAAATCGTATTTTAAACAAGAACTGCTTCTGGTTCTAACTCAGCCAGTTCTCCAATCTAATCAAAACCGAACGCTCTTTACTGAAAACAATGCATTCCCAAGAAAAGTAATATTAACAGCAGTGATGATCACACATGCATTTTACTGAGCACCTATGGCTTCCTGCATCTACGTGTTTTCTAACTCATGTTTATACTAAGTTGGCCAACTGAACCGGGTGTTCACATCGCCTCATTTGCTTCTACAGAAACCCCGGTTCACATCGGTATTTTTTTGTGTGGACTGGCAACCCAAGGCCTGCTGAAACCAAGTCGTTAAGGAGCCTCAGCGTCTGGCCTTGATGACCCTGGCTCTTTCAACCAGGTCCCACTACTTAGGACCAGAGATGGTGACAGATCTAAGACCAAAAGTCATTCCTTTTTCTGAATTAATTGTATTTTCTGCTGTCCCACTGATCCTAAGTCATCCAATTAAGTTTACAATTAATGCTAAATATTATATATATATGTGTGTGTATTCACACACATATATGCACACAGCACACACATGCATACATATATGTACATATACACATATACATATGTATATACATATATAAATATGTATATAGATATGTATATACACATATGTATATACACATGTGTACATATATACACACAGTATACACACACACACACACACATACAGTATACATACAGTATACATGAATGTAAATAACTTGTAAGTATATAAAACATGACCCGGGCCAGTGTTGCTCAATGGTTGAGTATAAACCTATGAGCCAGAAGGTCATAGTTCGATTCCCGGTCAGAGCAAATGCCTGGGCTTGATCGCCAGTGGAGGTGTGCAGAAGGCAGCTGATCAGTGATTCTGTCTCATCATTGACATTTCTCTCTCTCTCTCCCTCTCCTGAAATCAATAAAAATATATTAAAAGACAGACAAACATGAATTTATTCAATAAGTTCATAAAAATTAACATGTTGTTATTTCAGCATTTCAGGTATTATTTTTAAAAAATCTTATATTAATAAAAAATTAAAGAATAAAAATTAAAAAAAATTAAAAATTAAAAGAAGAAATAATACAGTAAAGGCAAAAAATAAAAAATAATAAAATAAAAATAAAATAAAAACACTTCTTATCATTCAAGATAAGGGAGATAATATTATACTTACTGCAAAATACGTGCTTCTGTCTGTCTGGATGCGTTCTGAAGAATTAAAAACTCCAAGTAGTCCATTGCTAATGATGTCCATGAGGACAGGGAAGCAATTCAGCCTTTTGGTATTGCATGCTATTGAAAATTTCTGGTGCTGAAATGAAACAAATGTGCATTCTGAGTCCTCAGAAAGCCAATGCGAAATGTAATGCAAGAATCTGATAGAAAATCACTCAAAGTATGGACAACACAATGAGGCTAAAGCACTGAATACAATGAATACCATCATCACTAATGTTTGATTAAGTCCCAAAATACTGCAAGAATTAAAATATTCTGGTCTTTTACTGGCCACCGCATCAGCCATGATATTTATATGGAGGCTGTGGGCAATTAGTTGTAGTCCCCCTTGCTTGTGCCAAACTGATCTTCTATGTATTTCTCAGATTGCACATTCAAACTCCATCTCTGGCGAGATGTACTGATCAGAGCCCAACCTACCTTGTCATCACCTAACACCGTGATGGCACCGTTGTATGAGGGCTCGTTGGCACCACGTCGAATTCCAAAGGCATCCACTTCCAGAGCTATGTTCTGCTGCCTCAGTGAATGTATGAAGTTTTCAATGCTCGAGCCTACCAAGAAAGTAAAATTCAAAAGAAGCAAAAACATAGTAAAACAAAAGTCAAATCACATATGTTTTTTTAAAAGCTTAAATAATGTCACTCAAAGCAGACAATCATGAGGATTTCCTTAAAGAGGCAGAATTTATGGTGTGGTACTAACACCCATTCTGATACTGGGATATGACAAGGTAACTTTACCTAGAGGCTAGGTATCCTATCTAATAAAAGAGTAATATGCAATTCCCAGTCAAGGGCATGTACCTCGGGTGTATGCCCAGCCCCAGTCAGGGCATGTGCAGGAGGCAATCAATTGATGAGTCTCTCTCACAACAATATTTCTCTCTCTCTCTCCTTAACCCTCCCTTCCACTCTTTCTAAAAAAAGTAATGGAAAAAAATATCCTTGGGTGAGGCTTAAAAAATAAAACAAAACAAAACATACAGGATATGTTTTTCCTTCATGGCTTATGCTGTCTTGAAAATCTCTGAACAAGCACAACCTTGACAGGTTACATTTGAGCTCCATGTTCACCTGTTTTATTGATGACCAGTAAGCGTGTCAGAGGAGCTTGAGGCGGTTGTCCCGGGGAGAGGAAATACATACTGGGAGACAGTCCCCAAGAATAACTCTTGCGATATATCTCATAGAATAAATATTCCAGAAGCTGAGGCAAAAGGCTAATGCCCAAGAACAGTAATCTGCAGAAAGGAAAAGATAAAAGAAAATCATGTAGAGAAACTTTGGTAGGTGTTTACATGTGGGCAGAAAATGGATGTTATAATAGAAATTACAAACACTAACCACAGATGTGAATTATGCTTTTCCTCTCCGTTTCTTTTTTTCTAAGATGAGATGGTTCCTATGAACCTCTCGTTGGTATTTCTCCCTCTCCAAATGCCACCCTCTAGCCACTTTAGACATGTCATTCTAGCCTAGGAAATATGCTGATTGTCACTCTTAAATACTCCTGTCCGATGCCCACTTTTATTTTTGCTCTGATTTAATTTCGCATTTCTTCTTTTTTGGGGGGAACCACTGGAAGCTAGCATATCACCAACACCCTGACTTGCTATATTCTGTAACTTTCCCTTTCCTCTCCCTGATTTCTGCAAGTCCCAACATTTTCTCTTCCACTCAGGTTCCGAAGTTCAATTATGTCATACTCCTTTCTCTCCCATACTTTCCTTTTCCAAATGATTGAAAATGTCTATCATATCATCATTCGTACTTGCCTTGTACCTTCTTCTCTCTTCTACTTTTCAAGTTTGGATCTTAATTATCTCTCTCCTGACCTCTTTCAACATTGCCCTAAATGGCTCTTTCCCTTGTACCCACGGTCTGCTGTTTTCAAACCATTTGCACTGTTTCCTGGCTACGTTTCTTGGCATTCTGTTCTAATGACATCAATTGCCTATTCAAACTAAACACTAAAACTTCAAAAACTCCGTATTAGTCACAAAATCCATACTCTCTAGCTTTATGTAATATGTTATCAAAATTGTTTTTACTTTTTGCACAATCTGTGTTAATAATGAGTAACAGTTCTGTGGACTTCCCATGCACCTCCACACTCTCTGAATTTCCATCCTGCTTTCCCTCCTTAGCTAAATGTTCCATTTTCCTACATCAAATTCAAATTCTCCCTCACGTCAAATTCTTTTTCCAATGCCCTATTTGGACGCTAGGGTTGACAAGTTGTCTGACTTTGGACAATGCTTTTTACTGGGCTTCTAATCACCCTTGAGAGTCCATGGGATGAATGAGTACCCAGGATGGAGAGCAGGCCTCATGCCAGGAGGTATCACTCAGTGAGAAACATCATTCTGGAGAGGAGGGTAGAGGCTCTAGATCAGTGGTTCTCAACCTGTGGGTCGTGACCCCTTTGGGGGTCGAATGACCCTTTCACAGGGGTCGCCTAAGACCAGCGGAAAACACCTATTTCCCATGGTCTTAGGAACCAACAGACCGCTCCTCAGTATAGCAAAGTGTAGCAATGTAGTTTACTGTTGTCATAGGAAGACTGTTGCCCATGCTACACCACGATTCAAGACAAAATTTATTTGTAATTAGAAATAAATATTTCACAATATATAATTTCATATTGTTTTTGTGATTAATCACTATGCTTTAATTATGTTCAATTTGTAACAATGAAAATACATCCTGCATATCAGACATTTATATTACAGTTCATAACAGTAGCAAGATTACAGTTATGAAGTAGCAACGAAAATAATTTTATTGTTGGGGGTCACCACAATGTGAGCAACTGTATTAAAGGGTCACGGCATTAGGAAGGTTGAGAACCACTGCTCTACATAGTGACGTGAAGCCTCGGGTAAGATGCGACCAGGCACAGAGGCGCCTCTTTGGGATGGAACCTAAGTGCTATCATTCATGCTTCTGATAAACTACTTCAAGCTTTGATAAGAGCAGATTCTGTGAGAAATTAAGAGCAAACCCTATACTTTGTTTTAATTACACACTCACTTAAGCAACTAAAAATTGGCTTCTATATTTAAAAGACCATATACAATTGCTGAAATTCACTGTATTTTCTGGCAACTTTTTAACCCAGGAAAATCTTCCCAAAAGTTGGGAGTCATCTTATACACCTGGTGTTGTCTTATAGGGCGAGTATATCCTCTATATTTTAACTGGAAAAGTTGGGGGTCGTCTTATACGCTGGAAAATATGGATATTTTATTTGTGATTTTTTTCCCTCTCTTGAATTGATTTTGAATGTGCCAACCAGGCACACCTGAAACGCTCAGGTACTCACATGGCCATCAGAGTTTTTTTTTCATTCTTTAGCTTCAGGAAGCGAACTTTCGCTATTGCACAGGTCTGCTGCCTCCAGAGGGCCATGCCGCTGGCTGCTTTCTTTGTCTCATTGAAGGAAGACAAAACTTGTTTCAGCTCAACAAGGCCTTCTGTGTCTTTTGTCCTGTCACTTTGTAACTGCGCCCAAATTCCAACATCTAGAAAATGTAAAATCAGTCATTGATAAAGTGCCATTTTAGATGTGCCTTATTTCGATTTCCTGAAGATTATCTACTCACCACATGGTGTCAGAGTAGAGTCTTGGATGAAGATACAAGTAATCTAACTGAGCAACTATTATAGAAATGGGAATGAAGCAACAACAACAACAACAAAAAAAGATACACTACAAGAAGAAACAATATGATATAATAAAAAAAATTGTATTTTCTGAAGGAAAATAAAATTCTGTCTACAGCTTTAAAGGACTTACTTTAGTCTAGAGAAATCAATGAAAAGAAACTTACATTTAGACAAGAAAAAGAATTTGTTCATGTCAACAAATAAACTATTTTAGTATTTCTGATACAGCTGGACAAGTTAATAGAGATAGAACCCTCCCCTTTATCCTCTGGGAATATGAAACTGGTAGAGACAAGATTTTTTACTATAGCCATGGTTGAAAATAAGATAAAAGTTACATCTTTTAGAAGAAGAGCCTAGAGAAATGGATAAACTCTAGACTTTCAGAAAGCTAGGTGAACATTAATAGGTCAGTGTAACCAACCACTAAGAAAAGATACCAAGTATATAACTTCAAAAAGGATAAAACATAAAACCCCACTTGATCAATCAGGAAAAAACCAGAAAATGAAAAAGTGCAATCAAGAGTAGACACAGATAATAAACCAGAAACAATGAGCTACCTCAGGATCATTAGAGAGGACAGGCAGAACACTCTCGAAGGCTGACAATTAGACTGACAGAAAACATTTCAGTAGTAACAATGGAACCCTGAAGACACTGGAATGATGTCATCAAAATACTACAAAAAACCAACAACTATCAATCTACAACTCTAACTTCTTATCTCGGTAGCTCTTCTACAGTATTATATTATGTACGTAATAATAAATATAATAATAATAAATATTGTCTGCTCCATGAGGACTTAGTCTTATGCACTGCTGTATTCCGCATGCTTTAAAAAAATGCATGGTACAAAAATAGGATATGCAAGGTGAGAGGTCAGCATTGAGAGAAGGGAGTAGGAAACAGAAATACGTTTCTATCTGTTCTACATTTTCCCAAGACAAGACTTTAAATCATTACATCCCAAAAGAATATCACTTCATCATTCAAAATATATTTTCAAGATAAAATACTGCACAGAAATATAAAATTCAATTTTTTTTTTACCTGATTCATCAATAGCCGACTTTCCTTCGAGTTTCAAGAACACCTCATTCAAAGTTGTCATGGAAACACCGTAATTCTCAATGCCTTGGTAAGAACATCTATCAAGATCCCTGTACAGGTCTAAAGGTACACACACAAATGCATGAAAAGAATATGATTTGTAATGAGATTAATAACATTTTAAAAAATAGAAAATTCATGTGGAAGAGAATGCATTAATCAGAAGCAAAGTTATGATATAGACTTTCCCTTTTTCATAAAATAGTCTATTCAGTATGTACATTTCCATGTCTTCTTGAGTATATAATTTTAAAGTTATTTTTTTTTATTCTGAGAAAATTATATATGTGAGGGATTTTTAAAGGAGTTATATTTTATTTAAGGTGTTCTAATATATTTAACTGTTAGATTATGAAGAGTGTTTCGGGTAGATTGACTATGTCAACCCAAAATTTATATGTTGAAATCCCCATTATTTAAGAAATATTTTCTAGAAAATCAAGACTTATGCTTTCATGTTAGGCTGAATTGTTAGGCAATATAATAACAAATGCCAAAGAACTAAGGTTAGCGTAACATCAGTATAAACCATTCTGTGGTCTCTGCATTCTGTTACCTGGGAATTTGCTTGTCTTTTCCAAAGGCAAAATATATACAAGCTTTTCTTCACTTTGTGCTGTTAATTTGGCATCAGGGATGTGCTGTTTAACAAGCGATGTTATATTGTCTGGATCACACATTTCATTCAAATGCAAACTAACGTTTAAAAAGAGTAAATTTAAATTATTTTTCTCGAACACTGTCTCTACAAACAATTGCAGTACGTGCTCGTCCTTTCATTAATGAGACAAAACATCTATAACCTTAATAAAAGAAGTGAGACATAAAAATACCAATATAGTCCAAACTGTATCATCTGTACCACATGGCAGGGGAACGAGTGTAAGGGATGTTAGAGAGAGAGAAGATGACTCAAGGATTATTATTTGGAAAAAAGAGATATTTGGCTACACCTTGGCGGGGGTGAGGTGGAATGGAATGCTAATTTTGTTTCCACCTGTTCAATAACTCAACTTTGAATTCTCCCTTTGCAGTAAAGTATGAGTTCTGCAAAAACCAGCACTTGAACATGGGAAAAGCAAACACAGAGGGACTGTGTATAGTCATTCAGAACATGGTTTTATTGCTCTACTGATCCTGGTTCCAGAACGCAGGTCTAATGTCCCTGAGCATCAGTTTTCTCATTGGTGAGATGGAACAACATTAACCTCTCAAAGGATCTCTGAATCCAGAACAAAACAAAATAGGTCTGAGATAGCACAGGTCCTTGCACTGAGGAAACCCTCAATATGTTAGCAGATGTGATCTTTGTTTCTTTTTTGGCCCAAAATGTATTCAAGTCGAAGCTGGTCTGTCTTGTTACAAGAACAGACAAAGTTCTCCATGAAATTATTGGGTTTGAGCAAGACCATTATTAGTCACATGCATTGAATTACACGGAGGCTATAGAATGATGAGGGTATCACAGTCTACTTGAACTTGCTCAACAGTGTTATCACCTGCCCTCAGCTTTTCCAACGTGTGCTAACCTGTCTCCAACAGCGAGGCCCTACCTTAAGTGGTAGCCGATGCCCCATTTCTTCTTTAGGAAGAGAGAAGAGCCTGCACACCTCAGCTTCCCATTAGATATAAACACCTTTCGGTCTATGTATTAAAAAGAAAAAAAAAACTTGCGTTAAGGTGTTGTATTTTCACTGTTAATATAAAAGAAACAAATTCATTCATAAGCAACGTATTTTAGAAGCGTGACCCACTAAAACGGATGCATTCGAATCCTGGTCATAGGTAAGCCACTTTCTTTGTCATACAATAACTGAAATGACACGTTAGTTTCTTCTCTAGTGTATTTAGAAAAAATTATACACTGAAAGGATCTGTTTCGAGTGAACTGACATTCATATTGAATAAAGCATAATATATATTTTTTGTTGTTGTTAATCCTCAGAGAATATTTTTTTCCATTGCTTTTCAGACAGTGGAAGGAAGGGAGGGAGGGGGTGTGGAGAGAGAGAGAGAATCATCGCTGCGAGAGAGACACATCGACTAATTGTCTCCTGCACACACCCCAACCAGGGCATGAGGAGAGAACCCACACCCTGGTATGTTCCCTTAACCAGGAATCGAACCTGCGACTCTGGTGCACAGGCCGGCACTCTAACCACTGAGCACACTGGCCAGGGAAAAGCATAATGTATCTTTGAGAATGGCTATATATTTTACAACCAAAACCTATACATTTTCCACACGTGTCTCTGCTTTCTCACTGAGGGACATGCAAGAAATCCAAGTCACCGGCCAGGATGTCAGCCTCATCCATGAACTGGGTGCTGAAGAGGATGACTCTGTCTGATTTCCTCTCTTTCAGAAGGTTCCACACACGGTGCCTGGAGAGAGGATCTGACCCAGCAGTTGGTTCGTCCAGTAGCAAAATCTGCACAGTACAAAAGCACATAAAATCATTGCCCCTCCCAGGCAAAATTTCGTTAAAAAAAGCAACACACTAGTAGATGTCTTTGGAGACATATCTCAGTACTTAATTTTCCATTGGAACTGCTCTCTTGCCTTTAGCATTTACAAATTAAGTCTGAACTGAATACAATAGTTTCTAGCCCTCGATCTGATTTTACCAGTAATTTTAGCTCGATTTACCTGAGGATCTCCTAAAATGGCAATTCCAAAAGTTAGTCTCCTTTTTTGTCCACCGCTTAAATTTTGAGCAAGAATGTCTTGAATATTTTCCATCTCTAAGTCTCGTAAAACTCGTTGCACCTAAATCAAAGAAAGGATATTCAATCCAAAACCCAGAATGGTTATTTTAAAAAACATTATCATTTTTCTGTTCATGATAAGGGGCCTTTTTGCTCTTTAGAGGGTGAACTGGGTGGAAGTAACACTAGTAGATTTAGAATTTTTCTTTTATTGTGTTACATGTATACATATCTCCCCAGTGCCCCCCTCATCCCAGGCATACCCCAACCCCCAGTGTCTTGTGTTCATTGGTTATGCTTATGTGCATGCATACAAGTCCTTTGGTTGATCTCTTATCTACCCCACCTCTCCTTAACCTTCCCGCTGTAATTTGACAGTCTGTTTGATGCTTTACTGCCTCTGTGTCTATCCTTTTGTTCATCAATTTATAATGTTCTTTATTATCCACAAATGAACACCGCATTTAGAATTTCCTAGGTAAACAATTTCATCCTCCTGGCTGCATGCCATTGAACAAGGAGTCTACCTCTCCTTCCACTTCCTGGGGCTGGATCCCTTTTATTTGGGCAAAGAGCCTGAGATTCTCCCTCACTGTCAGGAAACTGAATTGCACATTGGATTGGGGACAGACTCCAGTGAGCTTGCTGACAGTCTCCAGGTCGGCCGGTTCGGAAAGTGAGTGATTGTAGATGGTGACTGAACCTAAAAGTTAAAGGTAGACGGTTAACATCAGGGTAATGTTGCATGCTTGCTTTATGGAAGATATTTTTAAAGGAAAAAAATAATCTTTATCAATCACTAGAGTCCTTTAAAGATAGTGGGCCTACCAATAGGGAATACATTATTGACTAATTAAAAATATAATGTTTGCAAGACATCTGACCCAGCTGGATGTCAATTCATAAGCATAAAGCTACTTACCAAGAAATATTTAAACTAAAAAGATTTTGCTAAATAAACAGAAGATGATATATATAAGAATAACTTGAAGAAGCTTCTAAAACTTTTAAATAACTGAGTGTGACTAGTAGGTAATGAAACTGTTATTGAAATGAACTAATAAAATTGCTCAGTTAATTCATTTGAACCTTGTTCTTGTCATTATATAATTGTCTTCTCACCTGACGTTGGGTCCGACAATCCACTGAGTATGTTTAACAGGGTCGTTTTCCCAGCTCCACTGTGACCAAGGAGTGCAGTGATCTGGCCTTCATAGATGTCAATTACCAGACCTGAAATGATTTTTAAAAGTTTACACTCAGAGCTTACATAGTAACTTCACATTCTCTGAAATTTGTATAAGTTCTTATAATATGGGTATATTTGGCTAGCAATAGTCAAAATCCACCCCAAAATTCCTTTCTTTAAAATGGAATCTGCTATGATATACATTTTATAGGTGTAATATTACCATAATACTGTATATTATTCTATGATTAACAATCTTGGGGATCAAAGCAGTTTTGTCTTTAAAGATGGGCTGACTCCAATGAAGATAGCTTTCAGATTAGAGAATGTGGTGAGCTGAAAATAAACCAGCATGATCCTATCATGCATCTCTCAAACCTATAGGATATCAGGGGTGCATCTGACTTTCTGAAATTATGTGGTTTTTCATTTACTTGGAAGGAAACAGACCGGGTTCGAACAAAGGAGCATCATGAGAGCTGGACTATCTGTTCTTCCTCTGACAAGACAGTATCACAGTTGAAATACAGTCTTGAAACCAACCCGCCTGTTATATATGATATTTATTACCTTTCAAAGCTTCTACTTTTTCATGCTTTCCTTTGTTATATTCCTTTTTAAGATTTTTTATTCTGAAAAAAAAAGACAAAAATATTGTGAAGAAATGGAGGTGGACAGATGGTTGAGATATCCACTCACTGGAGGGTCTCTTTCCCCTCTCTGCCTCACCTGCCTCTTCCTTCTCATTGGATTAACCAGGAAGCAAAGAGGAAAGGGACAGAGTGATTACATAGAAAAGGAGGTGAAAACAACCAGGGAGCTGGTGACAGTCTGTCACACAGAGAAAGAGAGCAAAGCATGAACAATGGAAAAGAGATAATGAAGGGTGGAAATATAAATACTATTTAGTCATGGATGGTTGTTGCTAAACCATAGATATTAGTAAATGTAAATGCTGACAATGTAAGAAAACAAAATGTTATCAAGAAAGAGGGTAGCCCTTTCTGAGGATAGCAGTGTGGACATTGATGTGTATGAGGACATTGAAAGGAATCTTTGTCATATCTGGGTTTTGCCTGAGAGATCTCTGGTCTCTGATAGCTATTTCATTTGCATCTCCAGGTAGTTTTTCTTTACCTGATGGCTTCTTTCCCATAGAATTCTGGAGACACTGGTTCAAAGGAGTCATTAGATGAAGGATCTGAATCTATTTCATTCTCCAGAACCATTTGGTCAGCTCTTCGGTGTTGAAACCAGAAAGAGGGTTTCAGGAAAAACCAGGGAGAATGTCGACGTCCATATTCAGCTACACGAAAGGGAGGCAATTAAATATTGGGTCAGGCGCCACTTTAAGGACTGCAGTCACCAGAGCATTATTCATCTAGTTCTGATACATGCACTAATAATATAATTATCTTTTATCGCTTACAAGTGTCTGTGTTCTAAAAAAATGTTTTTATTGATTTCAGAGAGGAAGGGAGAGATGAAAACATCAATGATGAGAGAGAATCACTGATCAGCTGCCTCCTGTACACCCCCTATTGGGGATTGAGCCTGCAACCCTGGCGTGTGCCCTGACCGGGAATCAAACCTATGACCTCCTTGTTCATAGGTCGACACTCAACCACTGGGCCACACTGGCCGAGCGCAAGTGTCTCTTTCTTAAAAGAAACAATCTAAAATATTATGGTAGAATAAGATCTTAGGAAGTTATTCTACAAACACAGTGCAAAATACCATTAGACTTATTTTTAAAGTCTTGAAAAAAATGTTTGCTAATTTATAGTCAATATACCATAGATATTATTTAACCCACTGTCTCCTAAATATTATTACTTCAATATGTAACCAATATTAATATTATTAATGATATACTTTTTATTCTCGAACAAAGTGTAGACCATTAAAGAAATGCAATGAATCACATTGTGTTGAGTCACAATCATGAATCTACTTACTGGGCAAAACTTTGTCAAAATATAACGTCAATGCCAAATAGAGAAAAGTATCAAAAACCAACATGAAACAAGTAGCTATTATTAGGTTTGGGTTGCTTGAAGAGTCCAAATGGGTGTTAGCATTCACATCATAGTCCAAATGTATAAGCTAAAAAAAAAAATACATAGACTATTAAAAGGACAAATGGAGCATCAAGAATTATTATTGTCTTACTAGAGGCCTGGTGCACGGATTCGTATACCAGTGGGGTCCCTCGGCCAGGCCTGTGCCTGCTTGCAATTCAGGACTCATTGAGGGATGTCAGAGAGCTGGTTTTGGCCCATGCAGGCCAGGTATAAATATAGATGCTAAATTAACTAGAATTAATTTTCTAAGAGGAGACTCAGTTTCATTTAAATTGGCCCATCAAAAAGTAAAAATGTATTTCCATGGAATTCCTGGTTTTCAAATACTGGCCATCATATTAAGGGTCATGTTTCTTGAGCATTAAATTAGATACATCTTCAATGGGACAGTCCATTAAAAGTAAAAGCAGAGCCGCATCAGTAATGAAATATTAACCTGCACTTAGGGACTTAAAATAAAACAAACCGTGCTGAGAGAAAAAAATGAAAACATACATCTCCTATCTCTACCTTCGGCATGTATCTTGACCAAGGTAGATGGGAATTTTAATGTTTAGCACCTGAAGCATGCATTATTCAGAGGCAATCTGCCTTAAATATTTTGTAGAAAATGAAGTAGTTACATCAGCTCTTACCTGGCCCATCCCGACAGTGAAAGCAAAGGGGCTCAGAAGACATAAGGTCCATTCCCAAAAGGCAGGGAGATGCCTGTACAACGCAGTGAACCCCAGGCCCCCCCAAACGACCGTGAGCAGAAAGACGGCCAGGCCGGTAAGGAATGGTTTCTTCACTAGGACGCTCATCATGAAGGCCAAGGTTATCTGAGAGAAGAGAAACACTTCAGGCAGTAGATACTTCTCTGAGAATCATCAGTGGCATGCTAACGGGCAGAATTTCATAGCATGATATTTTGTCTATTCCCTCCCCACCCCCAGATACTGTCTCATGTCAACACTCCAGTACTGCAAACAGAAAAGAATAGGTGTGATCAGAATTAGTGATAAATAATAGAGAAAAAGGAGAGGGAGGGAGGGAACAAAGAAGGGAGGAAAAAGGAGGGAGGGAAGAAGAGAGATGAAGAAGAAGTTGATTAAATTCATCAACTCACCAAAGACAAGCCATAGAGGAGAATGAGCATGAAGACCACCACAAAGCTAGTGAGGACGACAACATGGGTAGATTTTATAACAAGAGTCATCAGAATCGCCATAATAAAAACGAAGGCAGCGTACATCACGCTCCAGGAGAGCCTTGCAGAGAAAAGAAACACCAGTTCAGAGCGCTGCTACTCCATCGCTGGACTCATTCATGGGTTCAGCAAATGATTGTGAAGCTCGTCATATAACAAGAGTACAGGGAATACAACAGCTAATACATCAGAATATTTCTATCTTCCTGAAGTCCATTTTCTACAGGGGACGGTAGGCAATAAGCAAGTAAACAAATAATACAGGCAGCTAATGGCAAAAATAAGAAAGAAACTGGGTGATAAAAAGAGAGTAATTGGGAGAGGTTTCAGGGAAAACATTTATGAGGATTTATCAGTTCTAGACTTTTTTCAGTAAAGTAATTGTATAAATATTATGAGCCAAAAGTAGATGAAGCAGCAGCAAACTTTGTCTCTGAAGAGCTAGATAGTAAATATTTGACTTTTCAGACCATGTGATCTCTCTTGCAACTACTCAACACTGCCTTCAGAGCACAAGAGCAGTCACTGAAAAATGTGCAGCCCTAACTGGTTTGGTACAGTGGAAAGAGTGTGGGCCTGTGGACCAAAGATTCCCAGGTTTGATTCCAGTCAAGGGCACATGAGTCAAGGGCATATGCTTATCTTATGGACTCAAACCAATGTGCAGGAGACAGCCGATCAATGATTCCCTCTCATCATGGGTGTTTCCATCTCTCTCTTTCTCTCCCTTCCTCTCTGAAATCAATAAAAATATGTTTTTAAAAAATGTGCAAATAATGAGTGTGGTTGAGTTCCAATAACAATTCATTTGTTTGGCTAAACTCATTAAAAATTTTGTTGCTAATTAGTTCCTTAACTTACATCTCTCAGTATGTACTACTTCCCAATATAGTACTGAGTGCTACCTAATAGTCTGTGTTGAATTTTCTTAATTCCATTTTAAGTACATTTCCTGTTTAATCTTCATGACCAATAAGAGATAGATATTATTATCAATGTTTAACAGAAGAGAAAAATCAGGATTTTAAGAGATTAGATAACTTGGTCAAGGTAGTAATGCTCTGATGGAGATGATCCATGGCTTCCCACCTCCCAAGCCTGTGTTCTCACCATTGTGTATTCTTCCACCAAAGAAAGCTTTGTGCTTAAAGAACATAACACGTGTGTGTGTATGTGTCATTTCCTTCAGTGTCATAAAAGTAAGAATTCATTCAATGTGGAGTCAAAATCAATCATCCAAACATATTTCATAAAACATTAGAAATCTCACATATGCATGTATACACTGAATGGCCAGATTATTATGATCTCTGAACGTATAATAATCTGACCACTTTGAGTGGTCAGATTATATACATATATATATTAGAGGCCTGGTGCATGAATTAGTACATACGTGGGGTCTGGCCAGCCTGGCCAGGGGGAGGGGACATGGCAGTAGGCCAGCCTGCCTGCTGGTCAAACGCCTGGTCAAGGGAACAATTTGTATATTAGCCTTTTATTATACAGGATATACACTGAGTGGCCAGTTTATTATGTGTTCAGAGATCATAATAATGTGGCCACTCAGTGTATATTTGTATGCATACACATACACACACACACACGCACACACACATCCACCCCATATATGGTAACCAGTGACCAAGAGTCATCACATATATTGGTTAGTGATTTAGGTTTCAGCAACCTATAGGATTAGACTTTCTTTAATTCAGTGAAGTATGAAAAGTATCATTTACCAAGCCTCTAAGTCCATATACTTCACTTATTTATCGTACACTGCTTTATGGAAGCCATTAGGTTTAAATATGCTACTTTATAGGTCTAGGGAGTCCAAACAACTGGCTCTGCTTGTGTATCTACGTGACAGGCTGTAGCCAGGGACTTACCAGAATGCTGACTCTCGAAGCCCCATCATGGTCATCAGTGACTTAATGTACTGTCTTTCTTTGGCGACATTGACTGATACATAGTAGATGAGTGTAGAAAAAGAAATAATGCAGAAGAAAATGAAAATATCAGTCCCAACTCCTGCTTGGGCAACAAAAGGTAGTATCTTCATATTTAAACCAGTGACTGACATGAGCTCTTCCATCACCGAGTGATTTGTTGTGACCTAAAGAAAGATATCAATGAGCACATTGTTATTATGAAGCTAATTGTAACCTCATGCATTTCCTCGCAGTGATAAGAAATTATGTGCATTCCACATTTAAATGCATATGCCTATCACGATCTGTCTCCAGGTAGTTCCTGCCACCCTCCAGTTTTTGTCTTGGTTCCTTCAAACAGTGGTCAGCAAACCGTGGCTCGCGACCAATATGCAGCTCTTTAGCCCCTTGAGTGTGGCTCTTCCACAAAATATCACGGCCTGGGCGAGTCTATTTTGAAGAAGTGGCGTTAGAAGAAGTTTAAGCTTAAAAAATTTGGCTCTCAAAAGAAATTTCAATCGTTGTACTGTTGATATTTGGCTCTGTTGACTGAGTTTGCCGACCACTGCCTTACAACATCTTCCCACCATCTTATCTTCACTAGACAAAATTCTCTTCAATCTCCAAGTCTCAGCTGAAATGTCATTTCAATCAGTAGGTCCTCTCTGATATTTCAGAGTATCTTGTTTCATGGTTTGCCTAGTACACCATTTATAATCTCATGATAGAATCTAAACTCTTATTATGAACCATATATCCATTTATCTCCCCCTACTATCGGTATCCCTGGAGAAAAGTAACTGTGTTCTACTTCTTTCCTGATCCTCAGTGCTTAGTGTAATGGTTTATGTATAGTTATACGCAGCAAAAATACATGTCGGTCAATGACAGACTGTGTTTCCAAGAGTGGTCCCATCTTCTTGTGACACAACTACCCAAACATCATAGTGCACAGTGGCCCATGACTGCGCAGTACTTGTCTAGGACATTGTGCCCAATACATGAAGTGAATAAATCAATTACAGTGGTACCTCGAGATACGAGTTTAATTTGTTCCGTAACCTTGAGGTTGTGGGAAACTATGAGACGTTTGAGTCACGCTAAACTGGTGGGTCCTGTGCAGCCGGCCGATCCACGCGATTACTCCTATCTCAAATGTTGCTCTTATTTCAAAGCAAAAATCGCTCACTCGACGGCTCGTATCTCAAAAATCTTGTATGTCAGGGCACTCGTATCTTGAGGTACCACTGTACATGGTTAAGATAGGACAATCAACAATCCAACAAAATTGAACTTACAATGCTATTTATCTCTTTAACTTAATACTCACTTCTATGATCGCGGCATTAATGGCAGCTTGAAAAGCTATAAAGCCTTTCTTCCAGAACAGTGCGCCTTCACAGGTGACTTTTTCATGTATTGGTTGACAATGAGCTTCAGGAAAAGAACACAACAGAAACAGTTAGGATGGGATGGGGCAATCTGGGTGATAGGAAAAACGAAGACTTCAAATGTTCCAAAATGCACTCCAAGTTCACAATAACATAGTGTGTGACAGGGCTTTTTGCAAATAAGGTTTGCAGGGTACACAAACACAGAGAATATGTTTTGTTCATACGAACATCAGTTCTCAACAATTTTTTACTGAATCTTACGATTCTCTTCATTACCCAAGAATTTTGTTGAGCTTTGTTGAGCCAAGACTGTTCTGTGGCTTGTGCCAAAGAAGCACTAAATTTTTTAAATGTTTGGTAATCATTGAGCAAGAGCCTTTCCTTGAAATTTTATTGAGGACTAACACAGGAATGCAGTCACGTGCCACATTACTCTATTGGGGAAATGATGGGACACATATAATGAAATTGAAAAATTCTTATAATTTAGGACCTGATTACAGTGGTACCTCGAGATACGAGTGCCCTAACATATGAGATTGTTGAGATACGAGTCGTCGAATGAGCGATTTTTGCTTTGAAATATGAGCAACATTTGAGATAGGAGTAATTGCGCTGATCGGCCAGCTGCACACAACCCACCAGTTTACCGAGACTTGAGCGTCTCATAGTTTCCCACGCCTCAAGGTTACGGAACAAATTAAACTCGTATCTCGAGGTACCACTGTACTTAGTCAGGGTATGGACCTCTTTTCCCTTAGATTGTCAAGTGAAAAAATGACAATGCCAACACAATAGCTGGCCAGTGTGAGTGAATCAAAATGACACCTATTTTTTGTCAGTTCAGCCAAAGAATATATTTCTTGGTGTGCTGCAGAATTTTAGTAGTTTATGTATACCACTAGATAAAAAGGCTTAAAATCGCTGGCCTAGCAACATCGTGGCCATTATGACATTACGCTTTTCTCAAGTGTTTGTGCTGGCGCTGTTGTAAATAAACCTACTGCAACTATGGACAGTCCGTAATACTTGATGATGCCAATAAATGACCATGTTCCTGGTTTATGTATTTACTAACTATATGTCTTACCATCATTTTAGAGTGTACTCTTTCTACTTACATCAAAAGGTTGGCTGTAAAGCAGTATGCCAGGCTATGCCAACAGCAGCCTCAGAGAATGGCTCATGTTTACCACCTCTCTGGATCGCACCATTTCCTCTTGTGCTTGGTCTAATCTCATGTTGTTTTGCACAGTAACATGCTATACAGGTTAAAAGTTGCAGTCTATACCTTAGACATACAGCCTAGGCATGTAGTAGGCTGTACCATTTAGGTTTGTGTGAGTGCGCTCTGTGATGTTTGTACGTCAATGAGATCATCTCATGATACAATTCTCAAAAAGTAGACCTCTCGTTAAGCAGCACATAATTGCAACAGCAAATATAATTTCTTAATAAGACAATATGCTTAAGAACGCAGGCTTTTTAAAAACAGGAATGAATCTCATTATGTTCAGAAATTAAAAGTCTGGATGTGTTTGTATATACTTCCGGTCTCACATATGCTTCCTTTTAACTAATGACAACAGCAAAAAATAAAAAAAAGCATTTTTCTAACAGGAAAGTTACCTAAATGGTCTCTGTGTTCCTTCATCTTGGGAATTCTCCCTCCCCAGAAAAACTTTAAATGATACGAGAAGTTACTGTTAAAGATGACTCTCACTACATCTATAGAATAGTTTAAGTTCATTGCATTCATGCTTTGCTCATCAGGCCACCCCGTGATGGTCCTTCCTGCGGGTGAGAGAGAGGAAAAGGTAAGGAATTTCTCTACGTGGTCCGAAGACAGCATACCACACACAATCATGGTGAAGGTCTCACTTACATTCACCTCGTCTCCTCACTCACTGAGAGATTCACACTTGGTGTGAGTGTAGGGAGTATTCTAACGCTACTCAGAAGTGCCGTGTGGCAATCGCTTCTATCACAGATTGTGCCTTTCCAAATGAAATATGGGGTGTCCCCACAAAAGGTATACACACTTTATAGCTGATAGCTCAACTGATGTTTTCTTTTTCTTTTCAGAGTTAACTCAATGGAATTAATAGTTACTCAAAGAGTGTATACATTTTTGGGGACACCCTGTATTTAACCAATACTTTAAAGCATGATGAATTTGGGAATAGCAATACCAATGCATATCTTTAAATTGATGGGCATGCAGACCTGTCTAAAGTTGAGATATATATAATTATAAACATATTCTATAATTATAATATATGGGACCAGGCAAAAGTAGGTTTATATTTGTGAGAACACGAAACACAAGAGTTTATTCTTGTACTGTTGATTATTAATGATTGTATTATTTTCCATACAATTATAAACCTATTTTCATCCCGCCCTGTATATTTCCATTTGACAATGGTGTCAATATGGCTAAACTTCAAAGGCAGCATGAAATTGTTCAATCTGGGTAGTGTTTTCCCACGAGACTTTGTTTATTCTGAAATATGTAATGTACATGAGTGCCTTTTACAGACCAATTCCAGACCATTTAACCCACTGTCTAGAATCTACTGAATGCAATGCCTGTTTGATGCAACATGTTCCACTGTCCTCTGTAGTCCCTGCCATCTGGCAGCTGGACCAGAGATTTAATTAGACCCAGGTCCAATCCTTAGGGCCAGGCTACCAGTATTGGTGTATTCTTTCATTAGTGTCATAATTGCTGAGTGTCTTGCTTTTTGCGATATGAGCAGTCATTGACGCTCAGTGCCCAGATCCACTAGAAATTTCAAAATGATGATCTATTTTCATCATCTGTTTTTTATTGACTAGTAGAACATGTTTATAAAACAGTATAAAACAGTATAGCATCTGTTTGGTTACCCAATAGTACAGTTCACATAGGATAAATGCTGGTATTTCCCCTTTATTTATAAATGTTCCTAACTGATTTTTCCTATCATCTTTCAAGGGCAAACATTTTTTTTCCCTTTAACATCACCATGAAAGCATGCATTTAAATATATACTGGATGAGTTTCAAGTCATTGTGCTTATTCTTTTTTTTAATATATTTTATTGATTTTTCACAGAGAGGAAGGGAGAGGGATAGAAAGATAGAAACATCGATGAGAGAGAGACATTGATCAGCCACCTTCTGCACACCCCCTACTGGGGATGTGCCCACAACCAATGTACATGCCCTTAACCGGAATTGAACCTGGGACTTTTCAGTCCACAGGGCGACGCTCTATCCACTGAGCCAAACCGGTTTTGGCAATTGTGCTTATTCTTTTTGAAGCTTAACATATGCCAGCTTTGACCCAGGAGGGGAGGGAGTCTCTTGAAGTTGGCTGCTGAGTTTTTCCAACACAATCTACCTGCTCTCAACGGTTTCCTAACTTTCTGGAAAGTCAAGATTCCTTCCTCTGTAAATGTCCTGTCCCAGATCCCCGCATCTCCTTTCTTCCCATACCAAGACTCCTAGGTTTCACGGACTTGGGAATAAGAGAATTAGGCTATTCCATGATTACTTATTTGGCATATCCCATGTGACATACATAACAGCCTCAGAATAACATTCTAAAAAGACAGCACCAATCCTATTACTAATGGTATTGATCATTTTCAAGTTGGCCCTCTCTTGGCAGCGGTTGCTGGCTCTTTCTTAAGGGGTTCTCATTCTCTTCTCGGACCCATTCGGTACCCTAAAGCAAGCCTTATGGCTGTTAGGGCTTCTTCCCTGTTCACCTATATCTGGAGGCTCAAGGAAACACCTTTGCACCTATTTTGTTGTGAATATTGTCCATAGTTTCTTGGTTTTGCTGTCTAATTTCTCTCTAGATTTTTATGCATTTCAAGAGATTAAAAAAACCATGCTGTCACCAATTTCCTCACAAGCATACATTAGATAAACCTTGGACCACCTCATTTTTATATGGACTATAAAAAGGAAAACCCTCTTAACATAAAATTTCATAGTATAGGAGACTACTAAATACGGTGAGAAAATCTCCTGGATATCAGAAAGGAATATGCATTAATGTTGTGAATCAAACCTAGACTCTTAATCATTTAACACAGTTTATCAAAGGAATTTCAAAATGCATTTGTGTATTTTGCCAACAGGAAATTTACCCTGAATTTCTAGAGCACATACCTTTCATAAATGGGGCTGAAGCTACTTTGTCCATGATCTCCTGGGTAATTTTGGATTCGGGTGCAAATGCAATAATGTAATCAGAATCATTGAAGTGATCGACACGTCCCAGATATATTGCAGGTATCGGAGGAAAGTTGTCAGTGTAATGTATAGAGGAAGAAAACAGGTATGCAAACAGCACCAGGAGCAATGAGAAAAACCATTCCTGCACAGCAACGAGAGAAGATGGAGCAAATCAGTAGCTGTTCAACCACAGGTAGATCATTCCCAAAGTTAAACACTTAATTTTTATGTAGCTTAGATTCCATTTTTCCTCTCTCCCAGTCTTGAACTCTCCCAAATTTCTTGTCCTCTAATCTGCCTGTTTTGAAATGTGCACATCATCTATCAAGATGGAGTTGTAGCATCTATCCTATAAAATAAAAGCCTAATATGTAAATGTCCGGTAGTCCCTTCAACCAATCAAAACATAATATACTAAGGATATGCTAAGGCTGCTCAGCCACTTCCTATGATGTCCACTGACCACCAGGGGGCAGACGCTCAATGCAGGAGCTGCCCCCTGGTGGTCAGTGCACTCCCACATGGGAGCACTGCTTGGCTGACCAGGATGAGTAGCACTCCCACAGCAGGCCGATCCCCGCAGACCACACCCCCGACTAGTGCACAAAACCCGTGCACCAGGCCCCTAGTTTGAAATAATAGCAAAGTCCAGAATTTTTTAAAAGTCAGTCTGTTAGAAATAGAATCTATCTGAAACATTAAATAATGAAAACACAGTATTTGTGCGGCCCAATCAAATACTTTTTCCTCCTCTCTATATGAGAACACATAGACTCTGAACCATACCAAGATGGTTTCTCTCTTCATCCTCCATTTCTTAAGGAAATTCTTGCAGAGAAGGGCCCAGGTTTGCTGACTCACGCTGATGTGCCTCTTGCTCATTCTGACCTGTTTGTTTAAAAATTAGGAAGTAAATGTAAAGGTGTGAAGTAAGGAACACAGTGCAATCAAGCTGAAAAGAAACATCATAACAGCTGAAAAGCTCAAAGACAGACGAAGGATGTTCATGTGCAGTGCTGAAAGAAGCCACAATTTTAAAAATGATTAGACATCATTTGTACTGACTCCTCATGGACTGACAAACATTAGAGTTTCTCAGAGTCATGTTTTCTCCCCACAACCTTCCACTGTTCAGCTTTCTAACGGGGACATAGGAACTTTATGTACTGGGGGGAGTATAGACACACACAGCCATTTGAGTGATTCATTCCCAATTCGTTACCATTGCCATCAGTCAATTCAGCTTCGGGGTACACATGCACAGGACATGTTCACAGGAGCCCTGAAGGGGGACCTTTACGAAGATGCTCTTCATCATGTGCACTATGGTGCCATGGTGTTGTGAAATAAATTTTAATCAATATACCCCATAAAGCATGTAGGTTAAGGAGCAATGGATTGGTATCCATGTAGCAACATAAAGAGATCTTTTAAAAAAAACACCATAGTGCCACTTTTTAAAAAAGTAAAAAAATATTGAGAGTCATACATCATTTATATCAATTAGCACTTCATGCCGTATATATTTTCCAGGAATATCCAGGAACTAAAGGATGGTTATCAAGTACAATGACAAGGTTACCTATGGCACTGGGAAGTGGAAATGGAGTTTGGGTATAAAGTGGGAGCTGTAAATTTAAGGAAATAAATAACCAAAACAAGATAAGGGCTTTGTTTGATTGCCCTCAAAATCAAAAGTATGATTAATTAGGTCTTTATCCACCTTTTATAAGTAAAATTCAAAGAAGTTCCATGCCGACCATTAAATGAGAAAACAACACCACCAACAGCAACAAAATCCAAAAGCAGGTAGATAAAAAGTTTCCTGAAATTTCAGAGAATTTCAGATTGTTCATTATGGCTGGAATGAAGAGAGATTGGAAGTAGTTTAAACATAGTCTATTGTAAATAATATTATCTAACTTCTAATGATGGTTTATGTTCCAGGTAGTTCTAAGCATTTATAAGAATTAATTAGTGTAACCCTCACAGCAAACCTTTGGGATAGACCTTATTATTCTCCCCATTTTAGAGGTAAAGAAGCTAAGGCACAGAGAGGCAAAGTGACTCTCCACACACAGCGTAAGGGTGACGCAACCAGGGCTTGATCAGAGAGGGTTAAGGTCTGGAGCCCTCGCTCTGAACCACGTGCCGTGCTGTGGTAGAAGTGCATCTGAGGAGTGTGTGGATCAGGGATCACTTTTGTCCAATATCAGAGATCCTACCAGCATCCCAACTGGCGATGAGGAGCTCTCGGAGGGATCCACTCAGACTTCAGTTTGTGCAATTGTTATCGGAAGCCCCGGAGGCTGGAACATAAAGAAAGGCAGATTACCCCAAAGGCAGAGAAAATACATATTGTTTAAAAAGAAGAAAAATTTAAAATCTTCCATGTAATGACCATATTGAAATTCAAGAAGTTAAAATGAAATTAAAAGCAAATATCATACTAACATTTCCCCTAAAGTCATCAAGACCATAGCATCTTCCATGATATAGAGAATTTGTAATTGTTCCAATTTAAAAAAAAATTCAAACGTATTTGAAAATGAGATTGAAAATAACTAAAATGAGAAAAAAAAGATAAAAAGTGAAGTATTTGGTGAAGTGATATCCAACAAAAAGAAAAGAAATACAATTGCAAAAAGTATATATTGTAAAAAATACATTGTAAAAAGTAAAAATGGAAATAATTTTTCAAGGTAGTGGGAAGACATGCAGATTTTCCTAAAGGCTCTTTAAGTACCAAATATAATGACAAGGAAATATAAAAAATAATATGCTTGAACTTAAAGGATAAAAGGAAAAGTCTATGAAGAATCAAGTGGACAGGATACGAATGGGGTAGTTCAGGAGGAAGTAAGCAGTTTGTAATGGAACAAAAATCAGCCCGATATCTTCGAGTTGGAATTGAAAAAGCGATTTAGTCAATTTCCTTTAGAGAAACCTACCAAAAGAGACAAAACTAAAGAAGAACACTGAAGAAAATCTATTTGCAATACAACTAAAATATGATTTAACCCCATACCTTGCTTTGATTCTTACGAAATAGATGGTCCAGTTTTATTTCCAGTAGAAAAGAGAACCCCATATAATCATCAGGTCTGTGATGCGTAGAAAGTTCAGTCTTGCATATTCAGCATTGGGGAATGGGGAAGTGGGAGGTGGCAGTAGGGATAGGGATGAACTGATAAGAGATACATGTATTGCATAAATTTGCACTTAAAGGTCCCTGAACTGGAAATGCATCCTAGGCAATATAGGTATAATTATTTGCAGGTATCTATGTTGCTCTGCTGTTGTCAAGAGACAATTACTCATTCCTTCCTTTTCATGGTTTTAACCTTGGCCTTGGGGCTAATCCACATAAGTGCCTAGACTTGCAGGAAGAGATAACTAGCCTTCAGGCTTACCACAGATCCACCATTGGGTCTGATGGTCCATTTGCAAAACGTCAGCAACTCTTTCTAGAGCTGCTTGCAGAGAGCATTCTAATTCTAATTCTAATTCTAATTCTAATTCTAATTCTAATTCTAATTCTAATTCTAATTCTAATTCTAATTCTAATTCTAATTCTAGTCTAGAATCTATATAACCACAAAAATTCAGGACCTGCTGAGACCAGTTTGGCTCAGTGGACTGAAAGGTCCCAGGTTCGATTCCAGTTGGGGGCATGTACCTTGCTTGCGGGCACATCTCCACTGTGGGGAGTGCAGGAGGCGGCTGATCGATGTCTCCCTCTCATCGATGTTTCTGACTTTCTATCTCTCTCCCTTCCTCTCTGTAAAAAATCAATAAAATATATTAAAAAAATAAATTCAGGACCTATCTGTCTAATGGCCATTCACTGATCACTTCAAACCTAATAAAGGCAGCAGAATTCAGATAAGACACTCTACCTGGTTAGCAGTGGTGGAATGTCATCATTCACATAGTCATCTTAGCGCAGCCCAAGAACCAGTAGTGTGTTTCCCAGAAGGAGCTACATAATTGCCTTGCAGAGGGAATATCCCATTATTTTACCATAAGGCAGAATAACAAAAAGACTCTGAGACTTGTAGAGTGTGAACAAACACTCATGAATTAGCTTAGTTGCTAAAGAAAACATAAGATCTAATCTCAGTTAACAAACCAACATTTGAAGATTCAGGAAATGTTACAAGGACTGTGCTTGGAGCAGAAGGCTCTTTGGCCAATGAAATGTGTGGTTTGAAGGTAGTAGCATCCTTCTTGGGTGCCATATTTAACAAGGATGATAATCATAGGGTGGCTCTTGTCTCTTCCCTTATTTTACAAATGGCCGATCTTGCCCATGCTGTCCCCTGCTGGAATTCAGGGGGCAATTCAAATGGGAAGATCACCCCTGGGGAAAGGGGTGATGCCCGAGGTAGAGCCTAATTATGCTTTATTGCTGGGAGTAACGTGCTATTGCTGCTTAAGTCTGAAAGGCAAGGACGAATGGAGGAGAACTGAATAATGGTCCCGCTCTAGTCCTGGAATTTGTGACATGGCAAAAAAGAATTAAGGTGTGGAGTAAGATGGGAGTAGGTTTGCTAAGCAACTGACTTCAAATCAGGGAGGTAATCATGAGTTATGGGGGCAGGCTCATCACAAGGGTCTTCAACGGTAAAGAAGGGGGCAGAAGAGGTGGTCAGAGCGATGGCATGTTGTAAGGACACCATCCACTGCTGGCGTTGAAGATGGAGGGAAAAGGGCATGAGCTTGCAATGGGGCAGCGCTAAGCTGTAACAGCAAGCAAACAGATCCTTCCTATGTCCTCCAGCAAGGAACGCAGCCCCGCCAACACCTCTGTGCAGTCCAGTGTGACTCACAGCACGTGTCTTTCCTCCCCAGCTCTGAGATGACACATCTGTCTTGTTTGACGCCATCGGGTTTGTGGTCATTTGAAACAGAAAAGGGACACAGGAGCATGAAAGGAGGACTGGGCACCAGACGGGAAGAAATCTGAACAGTCTAAAGCCAGCACCCGGGACCTTGAGAACATTATGCTAAGTGAAATATGTCAGACAGGAAAGCTAAGGACCATAGGATTTCACGCATCTGCGGGATAGAAAACTGAAACTGATGAAGACAAACAGCAGTGTGGTGGTTGCAGGGGAGAGGTGGGTGGAGAAAGGGGTCCTGATATGAGGTGGCAGAAGAAGATTTGACTTTCGGTGGTGGGCACAGGGTGCTGTACACAGACTTTGTAACTTAGAAATCTACACGAGGACTCTATATGTTCATGTTGACCAATATCACACCAATAAAAATCTATAATAATACAAATGTAATATGCAAATCGACTGAACCCTGCACAGTGGAACAACCATCCGGACCACTATGCTATGACACCCACTGGCACCAGGCCAGCCAAGGCGGGTGTGATGTGATTGGTTGGGGGCCCAGTCATCACCCCATGATTGCCCTGCAAGAGGGAAGCCCAGGCCACTGGTTGGTGGGCAGGGGCCTCCCTCTGCAGGGGTGGATCCATCATGGAGCCCTGGCTGGGTGAGGGGGGCCTACCTCTTTGGGGCGATCCATCACAGGGTCGGGGACTGTGAGAGACACAGGCCGGGCTGAGGGACACCCACCACCACCAGTGCATGAATTTCGTGCACTGGGCCTCTAGTTTAATAATAATAATAATAATAATAATAATAATAATAATACAGTGGTACCTCGAGATACGAGTGCCCTAACATAGGAGATTTTTGAGATACGAGCCATCGAGCGAGCGATTTTTGCTTTGAAATACGAGCAACATTTGAGATAGGAGTAATCACGTGGATCGGCCGGCTGCACACGATCCACCAGTTTACCACGACTCGAGCATCTCATAGTTTCCCACGCCTCAAGGTTACGGAACGAATTAAACTGGTATCTCGAGGTACCACTGTAATAATAAGAGCATGAGGACAGAAATAGTTCTACAATGTGCTGTTTGTAGACCACAGGAGGGCATGTGTTTATGTTTAACAATTGTCCGGGAATGAACAGAAGGATTCAGAAGCCACGGGGATGAGCTCCCAATAATTCCTGCCCTGGAGGAGGCGGTGACAGCTGAGAGGCCCCATCTGACACCAAAAACAGCAGTTCAGATCGGACATCACTGTCGTGGTAACCACAGCATCAAGGAGTTAAATATACTGCGGATTCTTTCTTCCTGTGATTAGTGCGTGTGCTGACAATTATTTACGAATAAAAGAATAATGGCCATGACCTAAGTGTCATCATTTGGCTCTTTGTCTCTTACTGTTAACACTTATCCCCCCCTCACCCTACTTCCCCCTCTCAGCCCCCCACCTCCCCACACAGCACCTCCTGATGTAAATGCCAGGAAAAAATACAACTTACCGCATAGTAGCACAAAACATCTAACTAGCTTAAATTGCTCCAAAAAATTGTGTGATCTAGAAAGAATAACTTGGCTCTAAAAACCCAGTCACTTCCTGCCAGAATTCCTTAGCATGTCCACAAAGGTCCGTAAAAACATTGCCCCGATGATGAAAATATTCTCGAGCCAGTGAACACAATCCAAAACTCTGAAAATCATGTAGCTCTCCCCCGGCACCCCCCCCCAAAACTCTCCCTGCTCCCCCCTCCCCTCCCCAATGCTTACAAATCCTCTGGCAGTAACACTGACAACAAACAGAAAAGAATGAAGTCTAATAACATGGGAAATAACTCCTACTTGCAAAGAGGGAGCCGAAAGTTCCATTTCTTTCCATCTCTCCAAGAGCCTATTAGCTAATAGCTGCCACTTGGTCCAAACATGCTTTAGTCATGGAGTAAAAATGAGAAAGGGGAAAAAAAAGTCTTAGTTCTCCATCCGAGTATTTCGCCTTCCCATAGAAACTACTCAGATGATGTGACACATCAAAACGAGTCCTGAATAACTCACTGCCTTCAATAGTTTCCACCCAAAGGTCTGGCATTCCCCGTTGGAAGTCGCAGGTGATATTTCCATAGGCAACCACCACCGCCACAGGGTTCGAGGTTCACTTACTGACAGGGAATCTGGAAGGATCGTCCAGACACAGTTCATCCACGGGTGCCCAGCAGCAGTTCCTGGAGAAGCAAGCGCTCACATTCCTTCTGAGTCTTTAGTACATCATGCTTTGACTTTCATGTTTATTGTGAAGGGCTCTGTCGTCAACTGACTTCCGAAAAGGATTGTGGTCTTAATTCAGCCGGGCTCCTGCCCAAAGCTCTCTCTGCTCACATCACCGGGCGGGCGACTCCTTCACTGTTTTCCATTGTTTGTCTGCGGGCCAGTGCCTCCGCGGGGAGTGTGGAGCTGCAGATGGCTGGCTGGACGGGACAAAACATGGGACTGTCAGACCCAAAAGGTTTTCGTTTGTCTCCATCGGCTTTTTTCCTACGAGGCCCTCGTGGGATTCCCGCCTCCCTTCTCCCCCAGCCTCCCCTCTTTTAAAGAAACATTAGAGACAGAGCAGAGCAGAAAGAAGTAGGGGGGGCAGGAGGTGGGGGAGATTTTTAAAAAAATAGCCAGAAATATACCAATCAAGTCAGAAAGTAGCTCCAAGCCTTCCTCTGAAATCTGGGTCTTCAAACCTGGACCTAGAAATATGGCAAGGAAGCAGAGTTTGTTTTTCTTTTCTTTTTTTTTTTTCTTTCAGGGTAACAAAATGAACTCATTCATGCATGAGGCGGTCAAACATAAAAACACACGTCTGATTGTTTCTGTGTGTCCACTGTCTTCTGAAGAAAGGACAACACGATCGCGTTTAATAACATCGCCCGCGTTGTGGACACAGAGAACATCGTTTGGGAGCATTGCATGCCCGCCAACGGCAGCGTGTTTCTCCGAGTGCAAAATAGGAGGGACCTCGAGCCGGGCCATAAGAATAAAATAACTGCACCCCATCCGCTGACGACTTCTGCAACGAATCCCAGAAAACAAACTACTTCCTCTCTAAGCAGCTATAGATTGTTAGTATGACCTACTTTCCATATCGTTTACTGGTCATTTTTAACAGGTAGCAGCTGCCATTCTGCTCCCCCCCCCCGCACCCCCTTTTCTTTAGGATCTCATGTAACTTGAAGAGAAGGCAGTTCCAAAGCTTCTTAGAACTCATGAAGCTTGTCTTTGGCTGAAGAAGAAAGGAGAACAAGCAAGCACCGCTACCTTGCTGCTGCAGGCAGTAAGTCTACGCTCTTCTGGGCTGCAATTACTTCCCAAGTGCACAGCTGAAGGCGAAGCAAAGTGCTAGGCATGCAGTTCTCAGGGCAACAGGCTCATCTGTGTCCCCTCGTGCATGCACATCACATGAAGTCTTCCTCATCTATTGCCCCTCAACAGACTCATCTGTGTCCCCTCGAACATGCAAATCACATGAAGTCTTCCTCATCTATTGCCCCTCAACAGACTCATCTGTGTCCCCTCGTCCATGCAAATCACATGAAGTCTTCCTCATCTATTGCCCCTCAACAGACTCATCTGTGTCCCCTCGTGCATGCAAATCACATTAAGTTTTCCTCACCTATGGCTCCTCAACAGACTCATCTGTGTCCCCTCGAACATGCAAATCACATGAAGTCTTCCTCACCTATGGCCCCTCAACAGACTCATCTGTGTACCCTCGTCCATGCAATTCACATGAAGTCTTCCTCATCTATTGCCCCTCAACAGACTCATCTGTGTCCCCTCATCCATGCAAATCACATGAAGTCTTCCTCATCTATTGCCCCTCAACAGACTCATCTGTGTCCCCTCATCCATGCAAATCACATGAAGTCTTCCTCATCTATTGCCCCTCAACAGACTCATCTGTGTCCCCTC
>PVJN01016958.1:0-41455 GCA_004026805.1 Lasiurus borealis | reverse complement strand
TAGCATGCTGTTTAGTCTCCATGTGTTTGATTTCTTTCTATTGTTTTTATTACAGTTGATTTCAAGTTTTTTGCCACTGTGGTCTCATAATTGCTTGATATGATTTCTATCTTCTTGAATTTGAAGAGACTTTTCTTAGGACCTAACATATGAACTGTCTTTGAAAATGACACATGTGCACAGAAGAAGAATGTATATTCTGCTGCTTTGGGGTGAAATGTTCTGAAGATGTCAATTAATTCCATCTGGTCTAGTGAGTCATTTAGGAATGATGAGTCTTTGCTGATTTTGGTTTTAGAAGATTTGTCCAATGGTGACAGTGCGGTATTAAAGTCTCCTACTATGATTGTATTGCTGTCAATCTCTCACTTAATACCCTCCAGGAGTTTTTTTATGTATTTAGGTGCTCCTATATTGGGTGCGTATATGTTTACCAGAGTTATTTCTTCTTGTTGGATTGTTCTCTTTAGTATTATGCAGTGGCCTTCTTTATCTCGTATTATGTCCTTCACTTTGACATCTAATTTGTCAGATATAAGTATTGCAACCCCAGCTTTTTTTTCATTTCCATTTGCCTGAAATACCACATTCCATCCCTTCACCCTCAATGAGTGTGCATCTCTTTTCCTGAGGTGGGTTTCTTGCAGACAGCAGATATATGGATCATGTTTTCTTATCCAATCGGTTACCCTATGTCTCTTGATTGGAGCATGTAATCCGTTTTCATTTAAAGTTATTATTGATAAGTACTCATCTGTTGCCATTTTTATTCCTTACACCCGAGTTCCTTCTTCGCTTCCTCTTTCTTTTATTACAGCAGACCCTTTAACATTTCTTGCATTGCTGGATTGGTGGTAATATATTCCCTTAGTCCTTTTTTGTCTGTGAAGCTTTTGATTTCACCTTCAATTTTGATTGAGAGTCTTGCAGGGTACAGTATAGTTGGATTCAGACCCTTCCTTTGCATGACTTTGTATATTTCATTCCATTCCCGTCTGGCCTGACGAGTTTCTGTTGAGAAGTCAGTAGCTAGTCTTGTGGAGGTTCCTTTGTAGGTAACTTTCTGTTTCTGTCTGCTTTTATGATTCTTACTTTGTTGTCGGAGTTTGCCAATTTAATTATAATGTGCGTTGGTGTAGGTTTGTTGGGGTTAATTTTGCTTGGGACTCTGTGAGCTTCTTGGATTTGTGTGGGGTTTTTCTTTCCTATATTGGGGAAATTTTCTGTCATTATTTCTTCAAACATGTTCTCTAATCATTGTTCAGTTTCCCTCTTTCTGGAACCCGAATTATGCGGATGTTGTTTTGTTTTATGTTATCCCAAAGTTCCCTTAGGCTCTCCTCTTACTTTTTAACTTTTTTTTCTAGAAGCTGCTGTACTTAGGTATTTTTTCCTACCGTGTCTTCCAGCTCACTGATGCGGTCCTCTGCTTTTTCTAGTCTACTTTTGATGCTTTCTATTGAGCTCTTTATAGCAGTGATGTCATTTTTTATTTCTTCTTGTTTATTCTGCACTTTCTCTAGGTTCTTCTGCATTTCTTGTTGCTGCTTCTTCATCTCCTTTGGGTCTTTTTCATTTCCTCTTGACTCTTACTCACATTGTCAATTTTGTCTTCCATTCTTTTCATCCACCTTATGATCATTTCAATGAACTCTTTCTCTGGTAGGCTTATTTCTGCTTCTATTTCATTTACTTCCTTTTCTGGTGAAATCTGCCATTCTGTTTTATGTGGGCTATTTCTTTTTCTGCCCATAATGTTTCTTCTCTGGGTGTCTGGTTATGTAGTTTTCTCTCCTATGTTGATTGAAAGACACAAACTACAACACGACCAGGTACAGCACACAAGGCACTGAGTTGAAATATATTCAAGATGTTAATAATCACAAATAAGGTGACCACTAATGAAAGACAAATTAGGGGTAAATAGAGAAAGCAGAAGAGGAAAATGAGAAAAATGAAAAGACATGCCAAAATCATTTTGGGAAAGAGAGAAAAAAAAAAATGAATGGACAAAAAAATAAAATAAAACAAGAAAATAAAAGGGAGAAGAACAAGAAAAGAGGAAGAGAAAAAAGTCAGAGAGAAAAGAAAGTGTATAAGAGAGAAAAAGGGAACAAAATATAGATGTTAGGAGACAACTTCAAAAGAACAGTCACTATTCCCAATAAAGGCCAGCAACCAGTTCCTAGAGATTAATACAAACTGCAAATAGCAACTGGTATCTAGGTAGGTGAGGGAAAAGAGAGGTAAATAACAAAGCAAGCAAAAAGCACAATAAAACGAGTAGAATAAACTAAAAGAATCTCACAAAAAAATTCAAAAAATGGATAATATCACCATTCAGGCAAATAGCAACAAAAGGACATAGAGTAAAAACAACTTTTTGGTTAGTGAAGACAAGAAGAGAGAGGTTTGTGTGGACTTGTAGTAGGGGATTTGAACTTAGATATATAAATGTGGTGAAATTTTAACCAGTAAAGAGAAAGAGTGGGGAGAATCTAAAGTTGGAAAAGGGAAAGAAAAACAAGACAACAAAATGGGGAAAGTTAGGAGGAAAGTGTTGGCATAACGGTAGATTTGAGTTGGAGTAAAATTATGCTAAAGGAAAGATGAAAATAGAATGTAGAACTCTAATACCGAAATAAAATAAAGAGAAAACAAAATGACACTTGTTTTTGCCCAAAAAGGTAAGGTATTAGTAGTAATTAATAATACTAGTTTAAAACAAAAATGTAATAATTAAAAAGATAAAATCAATTGAGGCAGAAAGAAAAAAAATAGTCTTTTAATTAAGATATCTAAAAATGAAATATAAAAAAACATTAGAAAAAAGAAAAAAAAGAAAAAAAATAGAATGGTCCTTCACCTCCACTATTATTCTGCTTGGCACTCCTGCTTACCAGTAGGGAAGGTATTGCAATTCCCTGTGTTCCCCTCTTGGTGTTTTAATCTCTTTATTCTTTTGTGGTTATGGGAGAGTCAATTTGTGTGTCATCCACTGGGTGGCAGTGTTTCGGGATTGATCTCTGAGACAAAGCATAGCACCTCTCTAGGCTGTGCTCAGATGCTGCTACTCTGCGGTTCTCAAAGCCAGTTTGTGGGGATTTTGCAGCCGGGACACTGTAATAATTTCCAGGCTGTCCTTCTGCCCCAGAAAAAAAGGAGACGTTTTCCAGAGCTCCCCTCTGTCACAGATCAGAGAGTTTGCCTCCACACTTAGGGATCACGCCCTGACCACCTCTGGGGACCTCTCCAGAGGCAGCTTTCCCACAGCCCAGTTCCCACAGTGTGCACGTCTATGTTTTGCAGGGGTAGGAGACCTCACCCTGTCCCAGGCGAAATCTGACACTTACGTGCCAAGTGTGGATCTCCGAATCTGCTGCCCACGCGTCCGGGCTGCCTGGAAAGCTGTGAGCTGGGTCCCCGGCTGCTGCGTGGGTGCCTCCGTCAGCCTCAGCTTTCAGACCTGCGCAGACATCCTCCTACCTCTTATCTAGGTGAAATCTGACCTTTCCGTGTGCTCTGTGGATCTCTGATTCCGCCAAATGTCTGCGCTGATTGGAGAGCAGTGTTCTGGGTCCCTGGGACCCCGGCCACAGATGGGTGCTCCAGTCGCCAGCTTCAGACCACCCACTTCCCTCTGCAAGATTGCGTAGTCTCTGTGTTCATGCTGGTGGCTCGGGCGACCAAAAACCCCGTGGCAGTGGGGCTGCCTGGCCGGGAGAGCCTCCTCCAGCAGTTCCCCGCCTTCTCCTGGAAGATAACTGACTCCCAACTTGCCAACAAACCCTCCCAGTGCGACTCTCACCCGCTCTCTCTCCCTCTGCCCAGCGACAAAGCTTCAGACGCATCTGTCTACTCTGCCGCCATTTTCCCTCCACCAAACCTCTCACTTCCTGTCGCAGTAGCCAAAAAGTTGTTTATTCTTTATGTCCTTTTGTTACTATTTGCCTGAATGGTGATTATATCGATTATTTGCACTTTTTTGTGAGATTCTTTTAGCTGATTCTACTTGTTTTATTTTGCTTTTTGTTTACTTTGTTTTGGTTTGTTTTTTACTTCTATTTTCCCTCGCTTTGTTTGATACCAGTTGTTATTTGTAGTTTGTATTAATCTCTAGGTAATGGTTGCTGGCCTTTATTGGGATTAGAGACTGTTCTGTGGAGGTTTTCCCCTGACATCTATAATTTGTTCCCCTTTTTCTCTTATCCGCTTTCTTTTCTCTCTGACTTTTTTCTTACTCTTTTCTTTTTCTTCTTGTCCTTTTTATTTTTTTATTTTACATATTTTATTTTTTGTTAATATATATATATATATATATATATATATATATTTCTCCCTCTCCCAATTTGATTTTGGCACTTCTTTCATTTCCTTCTCCCTCATTTTCCTCTTCTTCTTTCTTTACTTACCCCTAATTTGTTTTTCATTGGTTGTCACCTTATTTGTGATCATTAACATTGGAAATAGATTTCTGTTCAATGCCTTGTCTGTTTTACCTGGTCGTGTGATAATTTGTGCCTTTGAATCAACATAGGAGAGAAAACTACATAACCATACACCGGAGAAGAAAGACAATGGGCAGAAGAAGAAACAACCCTGATATGACAGAAAGGCAGATATCATCAGAAAAGTAAGTAAACGAAATACAAGCAGAAATAAGCATGCCAGGGAAAGAGTTCAGAGAAATGATCATAAGGTGGATGAAAAGAATGGAAGACAAAATTGACAATGTGAGTAAGAAAGAGCCAAGAGGCAATGAAAAAGAAGCAAGAAGAAATAAAAAATGACATCACTGCCATAAAGAACTCAATAGAAAGTCTCAAAAGTAGACTATAAGAAGCAGAGGACCGCATCAGTGAGCTAGAAGACACGGTAGGAAAAAATATACAAGTACAGCAGTTTCTAGAAAAAAAAAATTAAAAAGTAAGAGGAGAGCCAAAGGGAACTTTGGGATAACACGAAAAAAAAAAAACCAAAATCAGCATAATTGGGGTTCCAGAAAGAGTGGAAACTGAGCAAGGATTAGAGAACCTGTTTGAAGAAATACTGACAGAAAATTTCGCCAATATAGGTAAGATAAAACCCATACAAATCCAAGAAGCTCAAAGAGTCCCAAGCAAAATGACCCCCACAAAACCGACACCAAGGCACATTATAATTAAATTGAGAAACACCAACGACAAAGTAAGAATCTTAAATGCGGACAGAGAGAAACAAAGTTACCTCCAAGGGAACTACCATAAGACTAGCTACTGATTTCTCAACAGAAACTCATCAGGCCAGACGGGAATGGAATGAAATATACAAAGTCATGCAAAGGAAGGGTCTGAATCCAACAATACTGTACCCTGCAAGACTCTCAATCAAAATTGAAGGTGAAATCAAAAGCCTCACAGACAAAAAAGGACTAAGGGAATATATTACCACCAATCCAGCAATGCAAGAAATGTTAAAGGGTCTGCTGTAATAAAAAGAAATAGGAAGCGAAGAAGGAACTCTGTGGCAAAGACTAAAAAGGGCGACAAATAAATACCTATCATTAATAACTTTAAATGTAAATGGATTAAATGCTCCAATCAAGAGACATAGGGTAACCGATTGGATAAGAAAACATGATCCACATATCTGCTGTCTACAAGAAATCCACCTCAGGAAAAGAGATGCACACAGATTGAGGGTGACGGGATGGAAGATGGTATTTCAGGCAAATGGAAATGAAAAAAATGCTGGGGTTGCAATACTTATATCTGACAAATTCTATCTCAAAGTGAAGGACATAACATCATGACAACAAATGACAATGACAACAGAATACAAAATTTATGGGACACAATAAAAGCAGTCCTGAGAGGGAAGTTCATAGCCCTACAAGCCTACTGCAAAAAAACAGGAAACAATGGTAATAATCCACCTAAACCTACAACTCAAAGAGCTAGAAAGAGAGCAACAAGAAAAGCCCAGTGTGCTCAGAAGGAAGGAAATAGTGAAGATCACAGCAGAGATAAACAACTTGGAGACCAAAGAAACAATTCAAAAGATCAACAAAACCAAGTGCTGGTTCTTTGAAAGGATAAACAAGATTGATGGACCTCTAGCCAGGCTCACCAAGAAGCAAAGAGAGAAGATCCAAATAAACAAAATAAGAAATGAAATAGAAGAAATAACAACAGACCCCTTTGAAATAAAAAAGATTGTTTAAGAATACTATGAACAACTCTATTCCAACAAATTGGACAACCTGCAAGAAATGGACATTTTCCTAGAAAAATATAACTTTCCAAAGCACAACAAAGAGGAATATAAACATCTCAATAGTCCAATAACTATGGAAGAAATTGAAGCAGTCAATAAAAAGCTTTCAGGAAATAGAAGCCCAGGACCAGATGGCTACACAGGAGAGTTTTACCAAACATTCAAGGAAGAAATAAAACCTATCCTCCTCAGAGTATTGAAAAGCATTCAAGAAGAAGGAACACTTCCAAACTTCCAAACACCTTCTATGAAGCCAGCATCACCCTAATACCAAAACCAGATAAAACCAACACAATGAAAGAGAATTATAGGCCACTATCTCTCATAAACATAGATGTCAAAATCCTTAAAAAAATTCTAGCAAATCAGATCCAGCAGTACTTCAGAAAGATCATACACCATGACCAAGTAGGATTCATCCCAGGAATGCAAGGATGGTACAATATCTGCAAATCAATAAATGTGATACATCACATAGGCAAATTGAGAGATAAAAATCACATAATCATATCGCTTGATGCAGAAAAAAACATTTGACAAAATCCAACACGCTTTCTTGATAAAAATGCTCAGCAAAGTGGTAATAGAAAGATCATATCTCAACATCATAAAATCCTTATATGATAAACCCACAGCTAACATCATACTCAATGGGCAAAAACTAAAACCATTTCTCCTAAGAACAGGAACAAGATAGGGATGCTCACTCTCACCTCTCCTGTTCGATATAGTACTGGAAGTATTAGCCATTGCAATTAGACAAGAAGTAGAAATAAAAGGCATCCAAATTGGAAAAAAAGTAGTAAAGCTGTCTTTATTTGCAAATGACATGATACTGTACATAAACAACCCAAAGGCTCCATCACAAAAGTAATTGACTTAATAAATGAATTTGACAATGTAGCAGGATACAAAATTAATGCTAAGAAGTCTGTGGCATTTCTATACCCTAATAGTGATATTACAGAAAGAGAAACTAAAAAAGCAATCCCATTTACCATCACACCAAAAAAATTAAGATACATAGGAATAAACCTAACTAAAGAGGTAAAAGACCTATATGCAGAAAACTACAGGACACTGAAAAAAGAGATAGAGGAAGATGTTAACAGATGGAAGAGCATACCATGCTCATGGATTGGGAGAATCAACATCATTAAAATGTTCATACTACCCAAAGCAACCTACAGATTCAACGCACTACCCATTAAAATACCAACGACAGATTTCACAGACTTAGAAAGAATTCTTCATAGATTCATATGGAACAAAAAAAGACCACGAATAGCCACAGCAATTCTGAGAAAGAATAAAGTAGGTGGGATCTCAATACCAGATTTCAAGCTATATTACAAAGCAACTGTTCTCAAAACAGCCTGATTCTGGCACAAGAACAGACATATAGACCAATGGAATAGAATAGAGAACCCAGATATCCACCCACATCACTGTGGTCAACTAATATTTGACAAAGGAGGCATGAACATACAGTGGAGCCAAGATAGCCTTTTCAATAAATGGTGTTGGGAAAATTGGACAGATACATGCAAAAAAATGAATCTGGACCACTAACTTATACCAAATAGAAAAATAAACTCAAAATGGATACAGGACTTAAACATTAGAAGGGAAATCATAAAAATAATAGAGGAATCCACAGGCAACACAATCTCAAACATATGCCGAAAGAACTTCTTCATTGATACTGCTCCAAAGGCAATGGAAGCTAAAAAAAAATAAATAAACAAATGGGACTACATCAAAATAAAATCTTTTGCACAGCAAAAGAAACCATCAACAAAACAACAAGAAAGACCACTGTATGGGAGAACATATTTGCAAATGTTATCACTGATAAAGGTTGATTCTCCAAAATCTACAGCCAACTTATACAACTTAATAAAAGGAAGATAAACGATCCAATAAAAAAAATGGGCAACAGACCTAAATAGAACCTTTTCGAAAGGTTACAGTAGGAAGGCCAAGAGACACATGAAAACATGTTTAAAGTCACTAATTATCCGAGAGATGCAAATCAAAATGAAAATGCAATACCATCTCACACCTGTCAGAATGGCAATCATCAACAAATCAACAAAGGACAAGTGTTGGCGAGGATGCGGAGAAAAAGGAACCCTTGTGCACTATTGGTGGGAATACAGACTGGTGCAGCCACTGTGGAGAACAGTATGAAGTTTCCTCAAAAAACTAAAAATGGATCTCCCATTTGACCCTGTAATTCCACTCTTAGGAATTTATCCTAAGAAATCACAAACACCAATCAGAAAGGATTTATGCACCCCTATGTTCATAGCAGCACAATTTACAATAGCTACAATTTGGAAACACCCTAGGTGCCCGTCAGTAGATGAGTGGATCAGAAAACTATGGTACATCTACACAATGGAATTCTATGCTGCTATTAAAAAGAAGGAATTCTTACCATTTGCAGCAACCTGGTTGGAACTGGAGAGCCTTATGCTTAGTGAAATAAGCCAGTCAATGAAGAAGCATCACATGATCTCACTCATTGGTGGATAATAAAGAACATTATAAACTGATTAACTAAAGGATAGATACAGAGGGAATAAAGTATCAAACAGACTGTGAAGTTACAGCAGGAAGATTAACGTTAGGTGAGGTAGATAAGAGATCAATCAAAGACTTGCATGCATATAAGCATAATCAATGAACATAGACACTGGGAAGTTGGGGTATTCCTGGGAGAGAGCGGGGGTAATGGGAAGATATGTATAAAAAATTAATAAAAAAATATCATTAAGAAAGATAGAAATAATAACATGAACTATAGTATAAAATATAACATTCTTTCTTAAAGAAAGAGGAATTATAGTAACTGTAATATACAATATCACAAAAATTTAGAACAAAAGTTTAAAATGTCATATGATAAAAATATTTCTTTTTTGTATTATATAGCAGGTCTTGAAATAAGGTATAAGCAAGTAAAAATAAAAAATTTATATAAATTTTCTGAATACAAGTTTATTTTCTATAGAAAATGTTAGACATTATTATAAGAAACAATATATATGTATAAGAATATAACTGTATTTTCAAATACAAGGTAATTAGTATTTTAGAAAGCAGCAGTTTTTGCTTTTTTTTAAAAAGCTAGCAGTAAAAAAATGAGCATTAAAAGAAACTGAGTAGACGATTTTTGCCATGAAATGATGAATATAATCAAAAATTTAGACAGCTTTCTTTCACTTCAGTAAGAATTGTGCGTAAAGGCTCTAATATCAGAACCAATCCTAAGAGCACACAGCTTATTATTATCTTTATTATTATTATTAATAAGCAGAAGAACACATTCCATTCTATGTGCTGGCTGTGTTAAAAAGACACACAGTACATGTCCAGATAGGCTGCTAAAATGCAAAAAAAGCAAGTGGATTTATCACAGTGTAGTCATTGACATAGCATGTTGTTAATTAGCTAATACAAAGAAGTACAATTTGCTGAAACTGGTTTGGCTAAGTGGATAGAGTGTCTGCTTGCGGATTGGGGGTTCCTGGGTTTGATTCTGGTCAAGGGCATGTACACTGGTTGTGGGCAAAACCCCGATGTGGAATGTGCAGGAGGCGGCTGGTCGATGTTTCTCTCTCATCGATGTTTCTAGCTCTCTATCCCTCTCCCTTCCTCTCTGTGAAAAATCAATAAAATATATTTTAAAACAACAACAACAAGTACAATTTATACTTTAACTACATTGATCCTATATAATCTGTACTTATCCTATATAATCTATAGAAAGTTCATTGTCTTATTATCTTTGCATAGGTACAAATTTATCTATTACTTAAAAAGCAGAAATGCAATAGTAAGCAGTGTCAAAATTTATAGTTCTTGCTTTTACAGAGGGCTACTCAGACTCTCACATTTTAAAATTTGAAAACAAAACTCCAACTCTTGCCATTCAAACAGCATATTTGTTATCAGGGATCTTCTTGAAAGAAAAATGTTATCTCCTCTGTGTTACATCAAAGGAGATATAAAGGTTCAATAGGTAATCTTAGAGATCTGGCTGAGAATATTTTATATATAAGGCATCTGTGACTAAAAGAAGTTAAATGTATTAAACACAATATTTTTATAAGGGCACTAATGTCTCTAAGTTGCTAAGAGTAGCTGTGGCCGTGGTCACCTTTTTTCCTGATAGTCTGACCTTGTCTTCATATATAAGGCAGTTCCTGACTGTCCATGAACAAGGGACAGACATGGAAAACATAAACCTATGACAAAAGAAGTTTTATTTGATAATAAAATCAAGTTTTCTATTGAAACTTATAATTTTTGTAAAGTGAGGCATTGATACATGTGTACTGGTAAAATGTTCCTTGTACAATAAAATAGAATACTTCTGCCTGCCTTCTTTTTTGTTTTTTAAAGATGAAGAATATCATTCTTTTCACCTTAAGTCAAATGTGTCATTGGTGAGAGATTATGTTGATGACCATTACCTATTAATGTGAGAACTCTGGGATTCATTCTCCCTCAGTGGTCGACAAATTGCAGCTAGCAAGCCACAATTTGCCGCTCTGTTGACTAATGATTTTGCCAACCACTGTCCTAAATTAAGTGATTATATGACCTTCATGTGAAACTCTAGGTTGAAACAAGTGATCCAAATGTAACTGTGGGGTCATCTCTTATCAGTGTCTGCAAACTCATTAGTCAACAGAGCAACAAACCACGGGTGGCTCATGAGCCGCAGTTTGCTGACTATTGCCTATCTTATATTAAACTGTTTTTCAGATCATCATATCTACATCTACTTGGTTAATGAGTCAAAGCTTTTTCAGGATGAACTCCTAGTATACCAAGTAGATAACGAAACAGATTCTCAACTGAAATGCACATTAGACTTACACTCTCAGGCTGCCTGTTGGAGCTAAACATAAAATAAAAGTAATCTGCAAAAGCAAATAATTGAGGGTTGACTGTAATCCCAATCCAACTTTTCTAACTATTTAAAAACCGTAAATGCTGATTTTCAGTGTCCATCTATCTTGATGAATGTTGTGGTGATCTTTCAAAATACATGAAGTCCTGAAGTTGGAAAAAGAGAAAGAGAGAGAAATGGAAAGAATTATGTATATAAATACTTAAATAATTTGATGTAATGCATAAAATAATATCCTTTATAATTTACCAGGTAATCCTCTTGGACCAGTTAAGAAATCTGATAAATCTTTATAAAGAGGACATAATATAAAAAGCAACAATTACATACTGTCGATAGCCAATATGTTCTCCATTTGGGATAATTAAATTTTTATTGTTAAAGGAAGAAAAACTTGATAATCAATATTAAATATGCTAAATATATCAACTGTAAATGTTAGTGAGATATTTTGGTAAATATTATTAATTTTATGTATATGCTTTACTTATGACTATTAACCACTAATTAGTCAGAAATACAGCAAGGGGACTATACCTTATAAATCTAAGGATGGTATAACACAAAGCAGTACACTGACAGAAAGACAGTGAGGTAGAGGAAAAGGACATCAGCTTTATTTTATTTCATTAAGAAGTCACAGGATAGGCTTTAAAAAAATATCTATTTATAATAATAAAAGCATCCTTCCAGACGACCTGCTGGACAAAGTTGGAGCTATGAAGGGAGTCCAGGTTCCGGGTGCCTGCCAGCGGCTAGAGAGAAGCCGGTCCCGGGTGCCAGAGAGAAGCCAGTGCCAGCAGCCAGGGGAAGGAAGGCCTACTCTTGCACGAATTTCATGCATTGGGCCTCAATGTGTGTGTGTGTGTGTGTGTGTGTGTGTGTGTGTACATATATTTTCACACACACACACACACACACACACACACATACACACACACACACACACATATTGATTTCAGTGAGGAAGAGAGAGGGAGAAAGATAGAAATACCAATGATAAGAGAGAGTCACTGATTAGCTGCCTCTTGCACACCCCACACTAGGGATTAAGCCTGAAACCTGGGCATGTGTCCTTGACCAGAATTGAACCTGGGACTCTTTAGTTCCTAGGCTGACACTCTATCCACTAAGCCAAGTCAACGAGGGCAGATAGGCTTTTTTAAGTAGTAAAAATAATCAATAACATGCAATGATGATCCCATTGGATGCCTAATACCTTCCAAGCACTCTCTTGCCCCTTTATTCATATGGTAGTTAACATGTATAACCTTGAAAATGTAAGTATTTTTATCTCTATTTGAAAGATGAGGAAACTTGAGGCTTGCAAGTGCTAAACACTTTACAAAACATGTAACTAGTAAGTGGTGGAGACAGAACTGGGTCTAGTTTCAAAGCTATTGTCTTTCTCTTATACTACTTCTTATCAGAAAGAATAATTCTCTCAAGATAACTCAAAAGCAAAATGCTTACAATGAGGAAGCAAGCTCCAAAAATCATAGCTTTCATCTTCACATCAAGGTCTAATGGGAAGTGAATGTCAAAGTGGTCAGCATCACCCATGGCTGACATTAAACCATTCCACTTTCTAATAATACTGCCGATGTTGGAGACACCATTGATGGCTTTGACCTAGGAAGATAAGAATTAGACTTTATATACTAACACTGTATATCTTATACTTCTCAGGCTAGTGCTCTTTCTTCATCCTCAAATGAGATATTAGGGAGACATGACTTGAACTAATTTTGAAGTTCTTCTCCATATAGCAAAGGGTGGGAATTAGGGATTAGAAGGGAATTTCTTCTAGTCTAGGGAAACACGAGGCATGGTTCTGTGCACTTCACAAACTTTATATAATCACTTAAACTTATGTGTGCCAAAAAATCAATCTTCTTAAATTATACCAGGATCCCAAAGGACTTCAGCTTTATAAGGGGAACACTGGCACTTGCCAGAGGAAAAAGTCAGACACTGACTTTTGGTGATCAGAATGATCCCACACTTCCTACCCTGAAATCTGGCTTATCTATATTTTCTATTTCTCCACATAGTCTTTTGAAAAATAAGCAATGCTGGATGACATGGTAAGATAAAATGAGAAGTAAGGGAAGTTTATTGGGTGTCCCGGGCAATACTAGAAAGAACAACTTTAGATGACGAGCCTTGCTGAATTACAAGAAGCTCAGGAAATATTTCTAGGCATCTCTTTGTCAGATTCATAGGATTATAAGCAATCATTTTGTATCCATAGAGATAAAAGGAAAAACAAAAGGATTTTTCTTTTTCCTGTTATAGCTATGAGTTTTATCTATGTTATCAGCATTGTCCTGTTTCCTGAGTACAGAGACTTCTATTCTGCAAATAAGCAATGTGCATAGCCTCGGGGGCCACAGGTTCTGTGAGAAGATGGACACTTTGATTTCTCAGGACATATTTTCTAATCCTGGAAATCTTTGGTAAAAAAAAGTTAATTAAATATAACTAAGAATAAAAGGGATTTATGTCAGGCTACCTACTCTCAGGATTAATGTTTTAATAGTTTCTCTTATTTTTACAAAACAATAAAATAATTTTTAAAGTATCTTACATTTTAGAAAACATAAGCAATTCATTAACAATAATTTGAAAATCACATATCAACCAGTTAACTCCTCATACTAATTTACTGATTCACATGAAAAATGATATAAACCAAATAATTCTTAAATCTGTTAGTACATGCAGAAAAAATGAAGAAACATTATTTTTATATTTGTTTACCTCAAACACAGAATCTGAGCCACAGCCATAGGTTGAGCATGGCCCACGGATGCTCAGCACATTTTCTTTTTTCTCGTTTTGGATGCTGTACACTGCCCGGCACAGGTTCCAGTGGTCCATAACAAAGCCAATGGTGATGCCAGGAGGACACTGCACTTCTAGCTGCAAGTGAAGCATGACAGAATAATATAAAAATTAACCATCACTCTGTTATGCCCACAAGCTACACCCACAAGCCAATCAGGAGTAAGTATGCAAATTATCCCAACCAAGATGGCTGCAACCACAGAAAGAGCAGAGGGAGGCTTGGGTTTCCGGCCATAGAGGAAGCCAAGCTTTCCACACACACAGGCTGGCCAACGGCTCCACTCCAGGCTATGAAGTTTCAATTATAGAAGATAAATAAATCCCAACAGAAATGGCTGCTGCCAAGGAGCAAGAAGAAGGCTTGGCTCCGTTCCAGGATACAAAGTTTCAATTTTAGAAGATATTAAGTCCCAGATACCAGGGCCTCTGCTTGGGTCACTGGGGGTGTGGCCGTCCTGCAAACCACCACAGGCCCCTCACTCAGGTTGCCCCAAACCCCAAGGGAGCCCCCACCCTTATCCAGGACTCCCTTCAGGGCAAACCAGCTTCTATCTTATCTACTAAGAGTAATATTCAGATTGACCATCACTCTAACACAAGATGGCTGCCCCCATGTGGTGAAAGATCCTGCCCCCATTTGGACACAAGATGGCTACCACAAGATGGCCAGCCTGCAAGGGAGGGCAGTTGTGGATGATCAAGCCTGAAGGGGAGGGCAGTTAGGGGTGACCAGCCTGCATAGAAAGGCAGTTAGGGGCAATTAGGCTGGCAGGGGAGTAATTAGGAGGTGATCAGGAAGGCAGGTATGTGAGCAGTTGGGACCCAGGAGTCCTGGATTGTGAGAGGGATGTTTGACTGCCTGTTTAGACCTGGTGGGATCTGGCCTAAATGGGCAGTCAGACATCTCTTGGGGGATCCCAAATTGGAGAGGGTGTAGGCTGGTCTGAGGTACACTCCCCACCCCCATGCACAAATTTCATGCACCAGGCCTCTGGTATATGTATAAATACATATACACAAAACCCAGATGTCTCTTTAATCCATTCGAGGACTGGGGAATTGTTACTCTGAAACTGTCTTCCACTTTATCAGCTGTTTCTTAGGCTTGTATTTCAATGAACAGCCTTGAGAAATGAGGTCATGATTCCCACTGAGACAAAGTTACTAATGGTGCTCCAAGTCAACCCCATAGAACTTGGGGACAAGGGGACCTGCATTAACATGCTAATGCTTATGCAGCTTTATGTGCTTTAATAAAGATCATGTGTTTTATCTAAGTGTATTACATCTTATGGCAAAATACTCAGAAACAGTAACAAACCAACTTCTTAGATTTACATGTCAGACATACAACTGTAGAAGAAAACCAGAAAAGAAGCATACTGAACACTGTGTGTTGGGAAAGCAATAGAATGGGTTATAGGTATATAAAACCATTTTTTTAAAAAAGTTTTATATGTTGTCCAATACTCTCTTTCAGCTAATTATCTTTACAGTATTCCTTTGGGAAGAACTAAGATCTTCATATTTAATAATAACAAGATTCACAAAACTAAATTATTCTGTTAAAAGACCAAAGGAAGAGTTCTGATGATTTTCCTGGTGTTTTATATACTTTCCTAAGACTTTTGTGTCCCCTACATCTCATCATAGGGTAAGACTACACACTTTCATGAATTGTCAAATTAAGATACTGTATTATTGTTCATATACATAAAATCACACATATATACAAACATAAATTTGAAGCTTCCTGGGAACAAGCTCTCATATAAGTTTAGTCTTGAGATAAATGAAAATAAAATTGCATAGAAATAAATAGTTTCATAAGAATCCATATCATTCAATCATAAAAAAGGAATGAACTATTGATACATGTCACAACTTACATAAACCTCAAGGTAAACTATGTTGAAAAAAGCCAGTCCTAAAAAGTTCCATACTATATGAATCTATTTCTATGATCTTCTTGAAGTGATAGTTATAGAGATGGAAAACAGATTAGTGGTTGCTAGGGTTAGGGATGAAGAGAAAAGAGGGAGGTTATAAAGAGTTTTTTATGGTAATAAAACCTTTGTATTTGAATTGTGGTAGTGGATATAGAAATCTACATAGCTGATAAAACACATACACATGCACATTTCAAACTGGAGAAATCAGAAAAAAATCTACATAATGCTATGGGACAAAAATTCCATACACTGGACTAAGGCTGATATTCTGATTTGTTTTATTCTATCCTGGGTAACTATAATCTTGAAACACTGCCCCTGTAAGCTTTGATTTATAAAGCCCAAGTCATAAATACACACACAGAAAAAACAAAACAAAAAACAATGCTTACTAAACAACAGCATCACAGATAAGAGATGGAAACTCAACTCAAATATAATGACACACACAAACAGGACAGAAATGATAAAAAATATATATATGACAACAATAGCTAATATACATTGAGTACTATAATAATTGTTAGGCACTATGCTAAGAAAAAAACATTTACTTACTACTTAATCCACAAAACAATCATCCCATAAGATAGGTGCTATTTTTTAAAAAATGTATTTTATTAATTTTTACAGAGAGGAAGGAAGAGGGAGTGGAAGAGAGAGTTAGAAACATCAATGAGAGAGAAACATTGATTCAGCTGCCTCCTGCACACTCCCTAATGGAGATGGGCCCGCAACCAAAGTATATGCCCTTGACCGGAATCGAACCTGGGACCCTTCAGTCCACAGACTGATGCTCTATCCACTGAGCCAAACCGGTCAGGACAAGAGATAGGTGCTTTTAATATCTTCATTTTAAAGATGAATAAATCAAAGCACATAAAGCGCTATATATCAATTATTATTGTAAATGCTATACTTATCATTTAAATACCCTCATAATCGAGGGGCTATTGTTCTGCCCAGTGTACAACACTAAGGCTCAAAGACATTAAATAGTCCAAATTTAAGTAGGTGGCATATCTGAAATTCAAGTTCTCTTGGACCTCTCTCTAAAACTGCTTTTATTTCCCTGTAGCAAACAACTTTCCTAAACTAAATAGGTTGTAGAACAGTAACCAAACTAACTCAGAACACCTGCTTTTCAGTTCCACCACCACCATCCACCATGTGCAACACCATTAACAGGCAGATCAGCAGGTGCAGGTTGTGATGGGTTGAGTAAAAGTATCTAAAGGCACTTCTAATTCTAAAAGACTAGAGGCCCGGTGCATAAATTCATGCATGGGTTGGGTCCCTTGGCCTGGCCTGTGATCGAGGTCTATTGGAGGGGGGCTGGTCAGCAGGGGGAAGGAACCACAGCAGATTGGCCAGCTGGAGGGACTGTGGGAAGTTAGCCAGCTGGCCTGGGGAGGGAGCTGTGGGAGGTTGGCCGGACTAGTGAAGGGGCCATGGGGAATTGGCTATGGGAATGCACTGACCACCAGGGGGCAGCTCTTGTGTTGAGCATCTGCCCCCTGGTGGTCAGTGCATGTCATAGCAACTGGTCGACCAGTTGTTCGTCATTTGGTTGTAATGCTTGCTTATGCTTTTATACATATACATATACATATACATATACATATACATATACATATACATATACATATACATATACATATACACACACACACACACACTAGTAGCCCTGTGCATGAATCCGTGCTACAATAGCTCACCAATAGCTTGCTGCTGCCCTCCAGTAGCTCTTCACCTGCTGCCCCGCCTTCCTGTAGCTCCCACATCCCCTCTCACAGCTTGCTGCCCTGCCCCCTCCTGTAGCTCTCCACCAATCGCTTGTAACTAGTAGCTCACTGCTGTCCCACCCTCCTGTAGCTCCCTTTGCCCTCCTCCGTCACCCCTAATCTTATAGCTTGCTGCGCTGCTCCTTCCTATAGCTCTCTGCCACCCACTTGTAGCTTGCTGCCCCACCCTCCTACCATTCTGTGATCGGTCATTACGATCCTTCACAGTGTAATGATCATTTGCATATTACATTTTTATTATGTAGGACTAGTAGATATGTTTACATTTAGCATACCTTATCTGGAAACATTTAGGTAAATGTGTGTCTCCTGTTTTAGGTGATAGGTAAACTTCTAATTCAGTAGACATAGCTCATAAAATTGTGGTCACTGAATAAATAATTTTGCTTGACCCACTAAAGAGTATAAACCCACTGAAAAAGCCCTTAGTTATTTGCCTGAGGTGAGAAAATTTGGCTTCCTCCCTTCTCACTGTACTGCTGCATTCTGTCTGGCAGAGCCAGTGAAACTGTTCCTATTCCCCGCCCCAACTCCCCCGCCTTCTCCCTCCCCTTCCCCCCCAATCCCCGCCACTGTGTAGTTTTAGAAAGAGCACAGCCATGTATGAATAGCTAGATCAGAAAGAAATAATGGATTAGACTTCCATTCTCTAACCTCTTGCCTGGTGGAGGGACAACAGAAGCAACAGCAGGTGCATCTGAAGGGTCTCTGCATTGTCATGATTTCTCGGCCCATAAAGTCAGTGACCCGGAGGACAAAGGGCCTTAGTGTCCGGTAAGCATTCCTGGTAAAGTCATCTGTGTCTTCAGTTACAATGTACACCATTTGGTCCAGGTTGTTTTTAATATCATATTTATTATTAGTTTCAAAACATGTTATCACTGAAAAATAAAATGAAGAAACTGTCTTACATTAGAAGTAGTTAAAGTGGGTCTCAAAAAAGGGAATAGGAGATATAAACTTCCAATTATTAAAAACAAAAAAAGCCATAGGGATGTAACATACAGTATAGGAAATAGTCAATAATATCCTAATAACTTTGTATGGTGACAGAAGATAACTAGATTTATTCTGGTGATCACATTATAAGAAATATAAATGTTGAATCATTATGTTGTACAACTGAAACTAATATAATATTACATGTCAACTATAATAAAATATAAGTCCTTTAAGAGGCTTAAAGCAGAATAGTTTTGATAACATTTCAGGTAAAATATGTATAATTGATTAGAATGTTAAAATAATTTGTGTATGTTGTAAGTATTTAAGTAATTTTAAAAATTTGAAACATTTAAGAAGTTCAGTGTAAAATGATTTAAACCTTTTCCACATGAGCAAAGATTGAAACAATATTCCTAGAGTACTTGAATTCAGAAAATAATTAACAACCATATAAGTGAACAAGACACTGGGCTAGAACTTAGCAGATTTGCAGCTCTGTCACTGATTAGCTAACTATGTTGCCCTAACTAATTTAATTTAGATTCTGGCTCCTTCTTTTTCTCATCCATGAGAAGTTAACATGGAGGAGCTGGGATGGGTAAAGGTAGGGTAGTTGTCCAGATAAAATGTGAATTTTTGACAAGTCTAAAACTTACATATAATCTATAAATACATAAAATTATCCAATACTTTCATTACTTTCCTGAGAAGAGGATATCCTTTTTTCTTTGAGTCATTAAAATGTGATCAATATAAATAAGAAAATAGACATTGGATAATGGGCATTTCCACCTGGTTCAAATACTGCCAATCACTAATGAATTAATTATACATACTTTCCAGAGGTTCAAAATGCTGAAGAACATGTATGTTGTCCAACTGTTGGGATAAAAAAAGCAATTAGGAGAGATAGAAGTAACAGAACTAAATCAAATCAGCATTAGAAATTAAACAGATGAGATAGGTATTAAAGTAGATCAATTGATACCAAATATATATTTTTGAAACAGAATGGAATAAAAAACATTTTGATCAAGTGGAATCAGCTTATATACACCTAACCAGGTGGTTACTAGAGCTATGGAGATAGGAAAAACACTTTTTTCCAGTTCCACTGTAAAAGACTGATACACTTGGCTAAAATATCAGAAAACCACCTCCCACCACAGTAACAGCATTAGAAGCAGTTGAGCTGATACAGGTGGTCCCTAGCTCAGTTCCTACTTAGTGATCTCTCTAGCATACCACTCAGACTAGAGGTATGCAGGAACTTCAGAACCTTTGGACAAGAACTAGCCATAGTTAAAGACATTTTCTCAGTGGCTTAGGAAGAGTGAATCAGCCAGGGTGGATCCCACTCCACACAGGAGTGTCCAATTTTATAACATTTCCCAGGTACTTCTGAGAGATTAACAAACATACTGATTTCCACGTACTTGAGCTATTAAATGCTAAGACCTTCCCTAGATGCACACTTTAATTCTGGGAGGGTCTGAGAGGACAGGAAGCACGTGAATGGACAAGATGAGGGCAAAAGAGAGGAAACTTTCTGGGATGGGATCTCTTCGAAAGGGAGGTTGGGAATGCAATTAAATAAATGTCTAGTTTCACTTAGGAATCACTCTGAAGAGAGACAGTTAAATGGGCCCATTCTTAGTTTTACTTGAGAATATGCTAGCAGAAGAGTAAAAACTCCTTGAAGACAGACTGATTATATCTATACAATTTTAGATATTATAGATCATTAGATCATTCCAAATCCGAGTCCAGAACACTGCCTGAAATGCTACATTTCACCAAATATTTGTTGAATACATTAACTAATGAAAAATAAACAAATATGATTAATAAAATTATAACTTGACATTCATGTTTTGTAGTGATTGTTTATGAGGGTATATAGCAGTGGTTCCCAACCTTTTTTTAGCTATGCCCCACATAAGCATCTCTAAAATCCTGATGTACCCTCTGTAAAATATAATTCTTTTTATAAAATATATTTTATTGATTTTTTTACAGAGAGGAAGGGAGAGAGATAGAAAGTCAAAAACATCAATGAGAGAGAGAGAGACATCGATCAGCTGCCTCCTGCACGCCCCCTATTGGGGATGTGCCCGCAAGCAAGGTACATGCACCCAACTGGAATCGAACCTGGGACCTTTCAGTCCGTAAGCTGATGCTCTATCCAGTGAGCCAAACCGATCTCGGCTAATTCTTATTATTCAAAAACTGAACTCCTATTCATGTGGAGGAAGCCTAAAAGGCCATTAACTTAGTCTAAACAAGCTTCCAAAGAACATGGCATCCATGAAAGAGAAAAATAAAAGAACGAAAGGACAGCTTACATATTAAGGAAGAAATCACTAAGAAATTATTATAAAATCAATATGAAAAAATACCAAATAAAGTTTTAAAACATATAACTGAAATGCATAAATGTCATAATATATATTTATATACTGTATATGAGGCCCCTAGAACCGTAAATGCAAAAATTTCACTGTTAATTCATTCTCAAATAGTTCTCCTTAAAATTCAAATTGCTCCCCTGTGGGGCGTGTGCCTCATACTGGGAATCACTGGTAGAGGGAGAACATAATCCTTCCTTCATTCAAAACTTTTCTTATATGAAAACAAAATCAGGTGAGGAGTTTAAACATATTTTAAAAATATCAAAAGTGGCCATTAAGGCAGGTGATGGTCCCTTTAAAAATCTACAAAGTTGCCCTATTGGTTTGGTTCAGTGGATAGAGCATCAGCCTGCAGACTGAAGGGCCCCAGGTTCGATTCCAGTCAAGGGCATGTGCCTTGGTTGTGGGCACATCGCCAGTAGGCGGTGTGCAGGAGGAAGTTGAATCCATGTTTCTCTCTCATTGATGTTTCTAACTCTCTCTCTCTCCTTTCCTTTCTGTTAAAAAACAAAACAAAACAAACAAAAAACACACACAAAAAAACTAGAAAGTTAAAATTTAGCATTAAGTAAAAATATTCACTGTATGATAAAAGCATCCACTGTTGAACAAAATCTCCTAAGGACATGACATCCATTAATATGGAAGATAGTATGGCTGTTAAGAAACAGCTAACAAACTAGTGGAGTCATGGGCTACACCACTACTCTAGAAATAATATAATCCTGCTACTTTAAATGCTACAATCTTGACAGTCCTGATAAAGATTCATGTGATTTGCATATAAGATGGCAGAAAAGGTAGGATAAATAAAATTATAAAGAAGAAGATGGGACAAACACAAATACAAAAATAAAATAAGACAAACAAACAAGAAGATGAAGGGCTCTATATCTTCTGCTCACATACAAAGTATTTTAACTAATCCACACAGCTATCATCTATTGGGTGGGTACTATGTGCCAAAAATATTAGGCACATTACAAACCTATTCAAGATTGTAAAGTAAGGGGAGAGCAGAGCTAGAATTAAAATCCAGGTTTGTCTGGCTCTAAACCTGTTTTGTTTCTTTTTCTTTTTACTCAAAATATTCCTGAAAGGAAAAACAGAATTCATGAAATATGTTAATGTAACATTAGTCAGAGTAATAGAAGAAAAAGTTTTTTTATTTAAATTCTTCCTTGTTTAAAGTATTATATGAGTCTCCTTTTTCCCCCCATTAACCTCTTCCAGGCCACTCCCACCCCCCAGCGACATGCCCTCACCCCCTAGTGTCTGTGTCCATTGATTATGCTAATATGTATGCATTCAAGTCCTTTGGTTGATTTCTTACCCACTCATCACCTGCCTTCCCTTATAGATTGGCCAGTCTGTTCAATGCTTCTATGTCTCTGGCTCTATTTTTGTTCATCGTTTATGTTGTTCATTATATTTCACAAAAGATATTTATCTTTCTCCTACTGGCTTATTTTGCTTAGTATAATGCTCTCCAGTTCTATCCAATTCTTGCAAATGGTAAGAATTCTTTCTTTTTACAGCAGCATAGTATTCCATTGTGTAATGTACCACAATTTTCTAATCCACTCATCTGTTAATGGGCACTTAGACTGGAGAAACTGTTGTGTTTTGTTTTTATATATATTTAAGTAAACAATATTGAAGCTACCCATTTTCAAAAGAGAACTGACTCCAGATCTATGATTTCCAAGGACAATTTGAATTAGTTATCTTTATACTAAAAGACTTTCCAAAATTGAGTAACTTATACACATTTTATAAGCTTCTAAAATAATATAGAGGTAGTTTAATTTACCACTTTACCTGAATGACTGGCTTTGCATTTTGTCATTATTTTGCCTAAACAACAATTTAATAAACATTTTGGTTCATGTAAAATCCAAATTTTCCTGATTCAACTCTACTGACTTGCAAGAATCAATAATATTACTTTGTATCCATAGTTTCAATGTAGAGGATTATCAAGGTCTTTCTCATTAAATAAAATTAAAAAGAAAACATAACTTAAAGGAGCATTTGGATGACTATATGGGAAGACAAGTATTGAATAGGCAATTCCCTTGTAATGCATTTCAACACTTCATTTTTCTAAAAGTAAAACATGATTCAGTTGTTTCTAAGGGACTTCCAAAACTAGCTTCATCTTATTTTCATTAAGCAATCATTTTAGTTTTTGACATGGGTTTTGAAATATAACATTTAGTAAAACAACCTGGCAAAGTGCCATTTCTGATCTGGACATCTTTGAGGCTCCAGAATGTCTACATAAGTGGAAATTATGAGAGTTACTGTGCTATGAGAAGTGGTTCTATGGAATCTGACCTGAAGCCATACCTTTGGTAGGTCCCCTATTTTTATTTACATTGCATGTTCTTTTGGCGGAAGAAGCATGGATGATGAAAGCAATCGGTGGTAAGAAGAGGTAATGGGCTAAGGCACTCAGTAACTCATTTACTGTCTACTGTTTTATTCTTTTTCACGAGTATGTTGCTTTTCTTCATGTTAACTCTACTTCTTTGCAAATGACATTCCGATTAGGATCTTTTTTAAGTTTTTCTTATATTCATATTCCTATATTTTAAACTGCCTTTGACAGGGCATCATGAATGTCTTAAAATTCAATATATATCCTTTAGAAAAACCATACTCATCCCACCAAAAACACACTTATATTCTCTGACCTGCTTTCACATTTCTAAAATGAGATATCCATCATCACTAGCCTGTTACTTTACCCACTCAAATTTAGTCTTTTGTGTCTTATTGAATCCCAATCATACTTCATTAGAAAATATAAATTTGGTTTGTGTAAAGTACCTGAGTTAAGTATTCCAAACCAGGAGGGCAGTCTGGCATAAGAGTTGGCTTTGGCATCCATATTAATGGAGCAGACTGATTTGGCACTGGATAGTTGCCAGGCTGGTACTGGATAGGATGGGTACTACTAGTTGGCTGGCAATACAAGAAGGCACTGGGCTGCTGTAGATTATAATATCCCATAGGCAAGCCTCTTGGGTAGCCTGCAGGTGGAAGTACAGATGCTCCAGGGGGTCCTGTGTTAAAAAACAAATGAAAGTATTACATACCATTAACACTGAAATATAATGGAAGTTAGCATGACTTTTTACATGACCCATAACATCCACTTAGAAATAATAAGATGTTCTAACTTCTGAGTATGTACTATTATACCAACAATGTTCTAATGGTATTGCATATCAATGTATTTATTAGCAGTCCTCTTAAATTTTAGGATATAATTAGACGCCTGGTGCACAAAATTCCTGCACTGGTGGCTGGGGGTTAGGGGAAAGAGGAGTGTGTCCTTCAGCCTGGCCTGCGCCCTCTCGAAGTCCCAAACCCCTCACTCCTTTACCACCCACATGCAGTTGCCATGCTGTAAGCATAGCTTCTGGCTGAACGGCTCTGTTCTTGTGGGAGCACACTGACCAGAAGGGGGCAGCTCTGCATTGAACACCTGCCCCCTGGTGGTCAGTGACGTCATAGTGATTGGTCTTTCTGCTGTTCGGTCAATTTGCATGTTAGGGTTTATTATATAGGATTGTTCCTATTTCAGAGATGCATAAATAAGGCTGAAACATGAAGTAACATGTTCAACTCTCTATGCATTAGGTTTGTTCCTCCCTTGAAGAAATAATATACCTACTTTATTAGGCTGTAGTGCGATTACCACAAGACTAGCATATAATTAGCACTGTAAATTTCTGTTAAACCTCACAAAGATAGTAAGGTCTACTTTAAAGGAGTACTTTTAATGACTGCTAGCTAATTCCAGAAAGGCTTCACCACCCATTCCTATTAGCAGTCACCTCTGTGGCAACACTAAGGATGTCTGACTAACAGTTTAGGCCAGCTTCCTACAAGAGTTAGACATCCCCCAAGGACTTCTGGACTGCAAGAGGGAGCAGGCTGGACTGGGAGAGCACCCCCTGAGTGCACGATTTTGTGCACCACGCCTCTAGGAGTCAATAATATTGTGATAGCATTTATGGTGTCAGATGGGTACTTGATTTATTGGGATGACTACTTAGTAAGTTATTGTCTAATCACTGGGTTGTATACCTGAAACTAATAAAATATTGTATGTCAACTGTAATGGAAAAATAAAAAAAAATATTTAAAGTAAGAAGAAAGATGAATAAGTTCTGAGCATACTAACAATAGCCTAAGTGGCATTATGCCCTCACGTTTTCAAAAGATGGCCGTCACAAGATGGTCATCCACAGCAGAGGTGGGCACAGTGATGGGTCCCATAGTTCTGTGCAGCACAGAGGCCAGTCCTGGCATCTCCACTGCCTTGTTTGGAGGAGGCAGGTAGCGGCAGTGGAGGGCAGATGTGAGCAATCAGACCAGCATGGGAGGGAGGGCAGTTGGGGGTGATCAGGCTGGTAGGGGAGCAGTTAGGAAGTGATTAGGCTGGCAGGTAGAAGTGGTTAGAGGCAATCAAGCAGGCAGGCAGGCAGGAAGGCAGGCAGGCAAATGGTTAGGAGCCAGCAGTCCCGGATTGTGAAAAGGATGTCTGGGCCTCTAGTAGTTAATAATATTGTTTTGTATACTTGAAATTTACTAAGGCAGTAAATTTACTAAGGCAGTAAGTAACTAAAGTGTTATTAGCATAAAATAGCTAAAATGTAACTGTGAAAAAAAAAATCTGTCCTACCAATATCAGTGTGATAAATACTGCCTTGTGGAATTTGTGCTGCTAGTTATTTTGAGTATTATCCTTTTTTGTTACAAGAAATTATGTCATTTTCACTTTAAATAGACTACATAAAACTAGGGTTTCTTTATTAAGTATGATTTCAAAAATACATGAAACAACATAATTTTGGAAAAGAATACATATCTGATACTATAATGCAAATGAAAATTTTATAATTGAATTAAGTCAAATATTTTAAGTATAGTATTTCAAGTTCCTTAATGTGAATTACAGGGACTAATCTGTATTACCATAAGAAAGTACATAGTTCAGACACTAAGGGGTGATCACAGAAAATTTATTACTATTTCATAACAAAATTCATTAGTTATATGTTCTGCATCATAATATATTTCAACTTATGTAGTCATTTAATTAGAAGGATATCTCCTACACTCTTGTCAATTTTTTTGATATACTAAGAATAAACACTTTCCTAGATGACTAAAATATGATTGATAATCAGTGTTTACATCTTAGAAATGGTGAAACATTTGTTCTAGTGGAATCTAGGTGCTAGGATAGTGATTGGTGAAAATAAGATTGGTTATGTAGATCAACAGTGAAATAAAATTATAGAGAAATGATGAAATATAGTAAGATTATAATTTCAGATTGTCAAAACCACAGATTTAGTAGGGGAAAGCAGGGTCAGAGCCACATAATATGCATATGCATGAGGTAAACAGAAAAAGAAAATCCTGCTGTTTCTGGAAAACCCTGCAGGGGCAAAGGCTACCTGAGCTCTAAAGAACATACATCAAGGATCAAAACAACATCTCTGCCATTATCCTGTGGACACTGAGGTATCTTCTAACCTTTCACAGCTTAACTCAATAGTTTTCACCTCTAAAATACACATAAATATATATTTCATATATGTATTTCATATATAACCTTACTACCATTTTCTAAATCGTTAAAATGAATCTACATAGATAAAAGTTCAGTGGTCTTTATGGCAGGATGACCAGAACAACTAAAATGACCAGAATGACTGGTTGCCATGATGCGCACTACCAGAGAGCAGATGCTCAGCACATGAACTGCCCCCTGGTGGTCAGTGCACTCCCATAGTGGGAGCAGTGCTCAGCCAGAAGCTGAGCTTCAGGCTGGTGAGTGCAGCAGCAATGGCAGGAGCCTCTCCTACCTTGCAGCACTACTGAGGAGTGCAAGCCAAGAGCTAAGGAGCAAGCAGGCAGTAAGTAAGGAGCATGCAGGTAAGCAGTAAGGGATGGTGAGCCAATCGATAAGGAGCGAGCAGGCGGACAGTTAGGAGTGAGGGTTCCTGAATTGCAAGAGTGCCCAAGATGAGCTAAGGGACATACAGCCCCATGCACAAATTTCATGCAATGGACCTCTAGTTTGAATATAATCCTGGTAAATAAGTTTATTTAGAAAAATATAAAAAATTTTACTCATTGCAAGATAACTTACTTTTATTTTTCTAAAAATGAGAGGCCTGGTGCACAAAATTCGTGCATGGGGTGTGGGGGTGGTGGTACCTCTCAGCACATCCCCTTGGGGGATGTCTGACTCCCTCTCACAATTTGGGACTGTTGGCTCCTAACTGCTCACATGCCTGCCTGCCTGATAACCCCCTAACCACTCCCCTGCTAGCCTGATTGATGCCTAACTGCTCCCCTTCTGATCTGGTGGCCCCAACTGCCCTCCTCTGCTGGAAGATGGCCCCCAACTGCTCTCACCTCCTGGCCTGATTGCCCCCAACTGCCCTCTCCTGACAGCCTGATGGCCCCCAAGATCCTTTGCCCATTTTTTTAGTTGGATTGTCTTTTTTGTGTTAAGTTAGATGAGTTCCTTATCAATTTTGGATATTAATCCTTTATCAGATGTATCATTGCCAAATATGTTCTCCTATATACTGGGCTCCCTTTTGGTTTGGTTGATGGCTTATTTTGCTGTGCAGAAGCTTTTTATTTTGATGTAGTCCTATTTCTTTATTTTTCTCCTTAGTTTCTTTGTCCTAGTAGGTCTACTATAAACATATTGGTACAAGAAATATCTGAGATTTTGCTTGCCTATGGTTTCTTCTAGGATTTTTATGATTTCCTACTTATAATTAAGTGTTTTATTCATTTTGAGTTTATTCTTGTGGATAGAATAAGTTGGTAGTTTCATTTTTTTTTACATGGATCTGTCCAATTTCCCCAACATTTCTAAATGTTAGCTATTGTAAATTGTGCTGCTATGAACATAGGGGTGCATATATCCTTTCTGATTGGTATTTCTGTTTTCTTGGGATATAGTCCTAGAAGTGGTATTACTGAGTCAAATGGAAGTTCCATTTTTAATTTTTTGAGCAAATGCCTTACTGTTTTCCATAGTGGCTGCACCAGTCTGCATTCCCAACAGTGCAAAAGGGTTCCTTTTTCTCTGCATCCTCACCAGCACTTGTTTGTTGACAATAATCATTCTGACAGGTGTGAGATGGTACCTCATTGTTGTTTTGATTTGCATCTCTGAGATGATTAGTGACTTTGAGCATGTTTTAATGTTTCTTGGCTTTCTGTTTCAGAAACTGTTCTCTTTCAGAGTGTCTATTTAGGTCCTCTACCCATTTTTTGATTGGATTGTTTATCTTCCTTTAAATAAGTTGTATGAGTTCCCTATAAATTTTGGAGATTATACCCTTATCTGTGATAGCCTTGGCAAATCTGTTCTCCCATGCAGTGGGCTTTCTTATTGTTTAGCCGATGGTTTGTTTTGCTGTGCAAAAGCTATTTATTTTGAGATAGTCTCCTTACTACTTTTATTGCCCTAGGATCTGAATCAGGAAAAATGATGCACGGACATATGACTGATATTTTGCTGCTTATAAATCCTTCTAAAATTTTTATGGTTTCCCATCTTACATTTAAGTCTTTTATCCATTGAGTTTATTTTTGTGTATGGTGTAAGTTAGTGCTCTAATTTCATTTTTTTTGCATGTATTTGTCCAATTTTCACAGCACCATTTATTGAAGACTGTCTTGACTGCATTGTATGCTCTTGTCTCCCTTGTCAAATATTAATTGAGCATAATGGCTTGGGTTCATTTTTGGGTTCTTTGTTCTGTTCCACTAGTCTATCGCTGTTCTTGTGCCAGTACCAGATAGTTTTGAGAACAATGGCTTTGTAGAGATCTGGAATTGTGACCCCTCCAATTTTGTTCTTCTTTCTCAAGATTCCTACAGATATTTGAGGTCTTTCTTTATTCCAGATGAATTTTTAGAGAGATTGTACTAGGTCTTTGAAATATGCTATTGATATTTTAATGGAGATTGCATTTAACAAATTGCTTTGGGTAGTATGAACATTTTAATAATGTTATTTTACCAATCCATGAACACGATATATTCTTCCATTCAGCATCTTGTAATTTTCTGAGTACAGGTCCTTTATCGCCTTGGTTAAATTTATTCCAAGGTATCTTAATTTTTTTGTTGCAATGGTAAATGGGTTTGGTTTTTTATTGCTCTTTCTAGGAATTCATTACTGGCATATAAAAAAGATTTCTGGATGTTAATTTTGTATCCTGCAACATTGCTGAATTCATTTATTAGATCTAATACCTTTTGGGATCTAATAGTCTTTATGGTTTTCTATGTATAATATTACATCAAGAATAATGACAGCTTTCTTTCTTTTCCAATTTGGATGCCTTTTATTTCTTCTTGTTTAATCGCTATGGCTAGCACTTCCAGTACTATGTTGAAAAGGAGTGGTGAAAGTGGGCATCCCTGTCTTGTTCCTGTTCTGAGGGGAAATGGTTTTAGTTTTTGCCCATTGAGTATGATTGGCTGTAGGTTTATCATATATGGCTTTTATTATGTTGAAGTATGATCCCTTTACTCCCACCTTGCTGAGTTTTTGTCAAATGCCTTTTCTGTAGTAATTGATATGATTATGTCATTTTTGTCTCACTTTTTTTAATGTGATATGCCACATTTATTGATTTACAGATACTGTACCAGTCTTGCATCCCTGGAATAAATCCTATTTGGTCATGGTGTCTGATCTTTCTAATGTAATGCTGGATCTGGTTTGCTAGAATTTTGATGGAGATTTTAGCATCTATGTTTATCAGGAATATTGGCCTGTAATTCTCTTTCTGTGCAGTGTCTTTAACTGGTTTTTGGATTAGGATAATGTTGGCTTCATATAAAGAGCTTGGAAGTGTGCCTTTCTCTTGAATTTTTGGAATAGCCTGATGAGGATAGGTGTTAGTTATTCTTTGAATGTTTGGATATTCGTTGAGTGAATTTTGATTGATTTCAGATAGAAGAGAGAGAGCAAGAAACATCAATGCTGAGAGAGAATCATTGTTCCACTGCCTCATGCACACTGAGCCTGTAATTTGGCATATTCCCTACCTGGAAATTGAACTATGTCCTTCTGGTTCATAGATCAAAGCTCATTCACAAAGCTGCACTGGCTAGGCAGTATTATTATTTTTATTTTATTTGTTCTACTACCATGTATTCCCTCTTTGGTTACTTCCACCTCTACCCACTAACTCTAATTATTTTTAAAAGCAATCTTAAAATATTAGTATCATTGGAGAGAGAAAAAAGCCCTTCTGAATACTTAATGTACCTGGTACAAAATGGGAATTATAGTCTGGAGGGGCATCAGGCCTTGGATCAGGTGACTTTAATTGGTTTCCCATTTCATCTGTAGGTTGCTCAGGGGCTGTGGGGACGACAACTTTGGGGAGAGATAGGACACATGAGTTGCAATGGAAATGATAATATGATAATAAAATACATTCTTTTTTTCTTGTTGGCATGCACCATTGCATATAACCAATAAGAAATACACACATTTCATATAAAAAACAATTCATAAGTATATTAGACATAAATCTATTATAATATTTGATAGATTTTCAGGCTGAATATGGGTTAAAAAAAGAAAATATTAAACCATTGTGCTATGATCAAAGCAAGGAACTTTCATGCTACTAGCTTCAGCTGTTCTGATGCTGATCCCTATGTATATAAATTTCCTTTCACATTGTCAAAAATTCTTTTTCATAATATTTAAAGTCATATGTAGAATGAATCTGATTTTTCATGCATCCATTTTGGAAAATTGCTTTTTTAGATAAATTCAAAACATAACAGGATAAGTACTTAGTAAATTCAAAACAAAGCATGATGAATACTAAATGGTTCAAAGGCCAGCGGTGACAGATGCAGTTCAATTAGAGGTCATTTAGTCTACATTTTGAGGGATTCAAATTCTGCTCTATTCATCCATAAAGACCTGTCACCTGATTGTTTCAAGGGAGTATTGAAGTCACTTTTCCTCTTGTTGAAATCAGAGAACCTTTTATTTAGACTCATAAGGAAAAGTTCTGACTCTCTTAACTGACTTTTATCTATAAACAATCAAACACACACACACAAACACACCATAAACAGTGTGTTTCTCTCTTTGTATCATGTCCTGTATTGTTTGATAATGCAGGGACTATTTTTGAGCTCTCCTCTATGAAGACAGGCTGTCACAGATTTTTTATTACTACCACTCTTTGCAGACTTACTTTCCTACCTGTATTTTTCTTTACTCAAATTTCCCTGAATACTTTAGAGATCTTTCTACACATGTATGTCAATGTAAAACCCTTTTAACTCCTTTTGTTAAAGATAGAAAGGAATGCTCATATGTATAAATAAGCATATATATATGAATACTACATATTTTCCAAATACTTAATAAAAAACAAACAAACTTTAAAATGAAATAAACTTCAAAAAATTTTTTAATCCTCAGTGAGGATACATTTTCATTTTTTAATTATTATTACTTTCTAATTCTCACCTGAAGATATTTTCCCATTGATTTTTTTAGAGCAAGTGGAAGGAAAAGGGGGAGAAAGAGACACATCAATTGGTTTACTCCTGCGTAGTCCAGATTGGGAGCCAGGATCAAGCCTGCAACCAAGGTATGTGCCTTTGACAGGAATCAAACCGGGAGCCATTTAATACAAGATTCAACACTCTATCCAGTGAGCTATTAGCCAGGGAAAAATCTACAATTTTTAGGGAAAGCAATCACAAAATTCACATTTGAAAATAAAGCATATTTAAAACTTATTCACAAAAATTTACCTGGCATTTTGAAGAATTTCAATTAATCCTAAAAAATAAAACATGTCATACTTTAATAAATAGTTACTATTACTACTTAGTAATACATGTAACAAGCTCAGTGATTCTTTTAGCCTCCATCATACTTTCATTAAACAAATGTTTACTAAGCCTATTATGTATCAGGTACTATTACAGATGGTAAAAATACAACAGTAAATCAGATGGACCCACTGCTGGACATTATATTCTAGTGGCATGAGATATAAGAATATGTCAACACATATTTAAGATTACATTTAGATAGTATAGTTATAAAGTAAAAAGTTTAAGAAAAACATGAGAGTCAGAGCACCCCTCTCTTAGAAGATGACCTTTGAACTATTTGAACTATGAATGGAGACACTGCACAAAAAATACAGGAGGAGAGATCCAGAAAGACAGAAAAGTAAGGGTAAAAGCCCTGGTGTGCCACTGGGTTTGGAATACTCAAGGGAGAGAAAGAAGTCATATTTGGTTGGGACATTGTCAATGAAAAACAACAACAAACAAGATAAAAAATGAAGACAGATCTGATCAGAACTACAGACTATAGCAAAATGTTTGGAATTTGTTCTAATTTCAGTGGAATAATCAGATATAATTCATATTTGACCTTTCTTTTATCTTTTCCATCACCTTTTATCACCCTCATACCCTCTTCCACCTTCACCCATCCTTCTACACCCCCACAACCACACTGTTGTCCATGAATTCTCTTGCTTTTTGCTTAATCCCTCTAATCCTCAGCATATCTCCTTCCACCCATACCCTGACCATAGTGGTCTGCCTGTTCTCTTTTTTGCTTGGTAATGCAGTTTCCTCATTATATTCCACAACTGAGTGAAATCATATGGTACTTGTCTTTCTCTAACTGGCTTATTTCACTTATCATAATGTTCTTCTGATCCATACATGCTGTCACAAAAGGTACATTTTTCTTTTTTACCACAGAGTAGTATTCCATTGTGTAAATGTACTACTGCTTTTTTTATTTTTTAATAATGGTTATTTTTAAAAATATATTTTTAATGATTTCAGAGAGGAAGGGAGAAGGAGAGATAGAAACATCAATGATAAGAGAGAACCATTAATCGACTGTCTCCTGAAAGCCCCACACTAGGGACTGAGTCCATAATCTGAGCATATGTTCTGACCTGGAATGGAACCATGGCCTCCTGGTTCATAGGTTCGTCTAGCAGTCTAGCTGGTCCCACTGCTTTTTTATCCACTCATATACTGATGGGCACTTATGAAAAGCCACAGCCAGCATGGCTTTCAGGTTCAAAGGCTTGGAGAAAGAGCTGACATGCCAATTGAAACACAAGAAATAATAATTTCAAAATTATGGTGAAAGCCAAAGAACACTTAACTGTAGCAGTCAAGTTCCAGCTGCATTTATTTACTAGAATACACATTGCCTTTTAGGAATGCAAACAGACATATCAATGGTAATGTTTAGTAAACAATAAGATCATCAGGTTGTGGGAGTTTGCTTTAAGCCAATGAATCAGCAGTAGGTAATAAAATGCAAATATTCAAGCTGTGAATATCAAAGGAGCCCAGGTCAGCCTTCTGAGGGATTTCTCCCATTTTTATTACTATTCATCATGGTTTCCAGTAGACATCTGGGCTACTTCCAAGCCATGCTGCAATGAACATAGGGGTACATATTCTCTTTTGATTTAGTGTTTCCGGTTTCCTTGGATAAATCCCAGAAGAGTAATCACTGGGTCATAGTGCAGTTCCATTTTTTAATTTTTTTATTTTGGTAATTAACTCCATATTGTTTTCCATAGCAACTGCACTAAACTGCAATCCCACCAGCAGTGAACTAGTGTACCCTTTTCTCCACAATCTCACCAACACTTGTTATTTGATGATTTGTTAATGACAGACATTCTGACAGCTGTGAGGTGATATCTCCTTATGGTTTTAATTTGCATTCCTCTAATGATTAGTGACTTTGAGCAACTTTAATATATATATTGACCATCTGTATGTCCCCTTTGGAGAAATGTCCATTTTTTAAATTGGTTTATTTTACTTATTTTTTAAAAATTTCAGTTACAGTTGACATACAATATTTTATTCATTTCAGGTGTACGATAGAGTGATTAGCTATTTCTATACATTATGAAGTGATCATGTCAATAAGTCTAGTACCCACCTGGCACCATACATATTAAAATATTGACTATATTCCCTATGCTGTACTGTACATCCCCATGACTATTTTATAATGGCTAATTCATACTTCTTAATCCCCTCACCTGTTTAAAATAATAAATATCAGAAACCTGGAGCCATATAATGAAAGGTTTTTTCCCTAATTAAATCTTTATTATTCAGATTATTACATTTGTTTCTCATTTTTCCCCTCCATATCGCCTCTCCACCCAGCTCCTACCCGTCCCTCTATCTTACCTCCCTCCCATTGACCTCATCCATAGGTGTATGATTTTTGTCCAACTTCTCCCTGTACACCCCTTACCCCTTTCCCCCTAAGAATTATCAGTCCACTCCCTTTCTATGCTCCTGATTCTATTATATTCACCAGTTTATCCTGTTGATCAACTTTTTAATTCACTTAATTTTTAGATTCACTTGTTGATAGATATGTATTTGTTGTTCATAATTTTTTATCTTTTACCTTTCTTTTTTCCTCTTCTAAAAGAGTACCTTTCAGCATGTCATATAATACTGATTTGGAGTAGATGAACTCCTTTAGCTTTTTATCTGTGAAGCTCTTTATGTGCCCTTCAATTCTGAATAATAGCTTTGCTGGATAGAGTATTCTTGGTTGTAGGTTGTTGCTATTCATCACGTTGAATATTTTGCCACTACCGTCTGGCCTGCATAGTTTCTGTTGAAAAATCAGCTGACAGTCATATGGGTGCTCCCTTATAGGTAATTAACTGTTTTTCTCTTGCTGCTTTTAATATTCTCTCTTTGTCTTTTACTCTTGGTATTTTAATTATGATGTGTCTTGGTGTAGTCCTCTTTGGATTCCTTTTATATGGGGTTCTGTGCACTTCCTGGACTTGTAAGTCTATTTCTTTTACCAGATATGGACAATTTCAGTCATTATTTATTTAAATAGCTTTTCAGTATCTTGCTCTCTCTCTTCTTCTGACAGCCCCACAATTCTGATATTAGTACGCTTGAAGCTGGCCCCGAGGCTCCTTACATTATCTTCACATTTTTGGATTCTTTTTTCTTCTTGCTTTTCCAGTTGAGTGTTTTCTGATTCTTTATATTTCACATTTTTTATTTGATTCTTGCCTTCCTCTAGTCTGCTGTTAGGTCTCTGTATAATATTTTTTATTTCAGTCAGTGGATGTTTAATTTCTAATTGGTCCTTTTCCATCTCTAGTTGGTTCTTTTTCAACTCTAGTTGTTTCTTTTTCATCTCCTCTTGGGTCTCGCTAACTTTATCCAACTTTTCTAGGATATTCTTGAAAAACCTTATAAGTGTGGTTTTGAACTCTATATCCAGTCATTTGTTTTCCTCCATTTCTTTTGTTTGTGATCTCTTCCCTTGTTCCGGCATTTTAACTAAACTGGGAGAACTTCTGTTTGGATTCAGCCTTATGATACCAGACTTGCAAGACTGCAAAAGCCTCTCTGTTGAGCTTGGGATGGGTGGAGTCTCAAGGCTTAAAGGACTGCCTTGCCTTCGAGTCTCATGTAACTGTGTAATCGTTGACGCAGTCCCTATGTGCTCTCGTAGTCCCTCTAGACTACTGCCCCTCCAGCTCCCCTGTGCTCTGGGACCATATGAATCTGGGTCCCCAGGACTTTGCCTGAATCTGGGGTATAGTGGACTTAGAAATGACGCAGTTGGGATGCTTTGTCTCCCGCCCTCTTGTGAAAGCCAGAGGCACAATCAGCAGTCGGTCTTCTGCATGCAGTGCTGTGCGTGCCGCCTGACTTCTGCCCTCCTGAGACTCCCCCAATTTCTGGGTACTTTTCCCTTTTCACATTCCAAACTCCCCCCATATGAGTTTCGGCTGGACCCGGGGTTTAGTGTCGTAGGATAAGGGGTTCAATGCTGAAGAGAGTCTCTGTCTCCTTCCCGCCAGAGAAAGCCAACTAGGTACTCCGGCATCCACTCTCTTCACGTTTGCGTCTCTGTAGCTCAGCTTTTTGCAGCTCCTCTGGGTCTCTGTGAGTCCCTCTCTTTCCTTCTAGTTGTAGAATTTCCACTCAGCCAGCTTTCCTGTGGTTCTGGATAAGGTCCGTTCTGTCTTTTAGTAGTAGTTTTGAAATTGTTGTGCAAGGCAGCAGTGTAGGTGTTTACCTATGCCGCCATCTTGGTTTCTCTTAAATTGGTTTAAATGGGTTTTTTTTGGTGTTGAGTTTCATAAGTTCTTTATAAATTTTGGATATTAAGCTTTTATCAGATGTATCACTTGCATATATGTTCTATTCAGTGGTTTGTTTTTACATTTTGTTGATGGTTTCCTTTGGAATGTGATAACTCTTTAATTTGATGTAGTCCAATATGATTATTTTTGTTTGTTTCCCTTGCCTGAGCAATATATCAGAAAAAATATTACTAGGAGAAATGTCCAAGATTGTACTGCCTATGCTTTCTTTAAGGATTTTTAGTCTAAAATTTAATTTTTTAATTCATTTTGAGTTTATTTTTGTGTGTGGTGTAAGGTGGCCCTACATTTTTTACACATACCTATTCAATTTTCCAACACCATTTATTAAATAGACTATTTTCAGACCATTATATGTTTCTATCTACTTTGTCAAACATTAATGAACTATAAAGGTGTGGATTTCTTTCTGTTCTGTTCCATTGATCTGTATGTATGTTTTTATGCTAGTACCATGCTGTTTTGATTAATATAGTTTGATATCATGTAGAGTGATTCCTCCAACTTTGTTTTTCTTTCTCAAGATTACTGTTGTTATTCACGGTCTTTTCTGGTTCCATACACATTTTTGAAACACTGGTTCTAAGTTTGTAGAAATATTACATTGGTATTTTCATAGGAATTGAAATCAATCTGTAGATTGCTTTGAGTAGTATGTATAACTTAATGATGTTAATTCTTCCTATGCATGAACAGGATATATGCTTCCACTTATTTATACCTTCCTCGATTTCTTTCATCAGTGTCTCACAATTTTCTGAGTACAGATCTTTTACATCCTTGTTAAATTTATTTCCAGGTATTTTATAATATTTTTTGAAGCAATTGTGAAAGAGATTTTTTTCTCCTTAAGTTTCTCTTTCTGATAGTTCATTATTGGTATATAAAAATGCAATTGATTTTTGGATATGTGTTTTATGTCCTGCTACTTTATTGAGTTCATTTAAGTTTCAGATTGTTGGTGGAATTTTTAGAATTCTCTATATACAGTGTCATCAGCAAATAATAAAATTTCCAGCACTATGTTGAATAAGAATGGTGAAAGTGGATACCTATTTTTTATGCCTTAAGAAAAGCACTTTTAGTTATTGCCTATTAAGACATTGGCTGTAGGTTTGTCATATATGACCTTTATTATGTTGAGGTATATTCCCTATATTCTCACTGTGCTTAGTTTATATCATAAATGGGTACTAGATTTTATCAAATGTTTCTTTGTATCTATTGGTATGATCATGTTATTTTTATCCTTCATTTTGTTTATACGGTGAATCATGTTTATTGATTTGCACATATACCAACTTGCTTCCCGAAATAAAAAGCCCACTAGATTGGTATATGATCTTTTTAATGTACTGCTGAATCTGGTTAACTAATATTTTGTTGAGAACTTTAATGTCTATGCTTGTCAGGGAAATTGGCCTATAATTTCTTTTCTCTGTAGTGTCATTATTTGGTTTTGGAATTAGGATAATGCACACCCCATAAAATGACCTTGGGAGTCTTCTTTCTTCTTGAATTATTTTGAATAGTGTGAGAACAGGTGTTAGTTCTTTCATTATTTGGAAAAATTCACCTGTGAAGGCCTCCAGGTCAGGACTTTTGTTTGTTGGAAATTTTTTTTTTTTTAATTACTGCTTCAATATCATTAGTTATAATTGGTCTAATCAGATTTCTTATTCTTCATGATTCAACTTCAGAAGATTGGATGTTTCTAGAAATGTACCCATTTCTTCCAGATTGTCTAATTTATTAGTATATACTTTTTCATAATATTTTCTTACAATCCCTTGTATTTCTGTAGTCAGTTGTGACTTCTCTTCTATTTCTGGTTTTACTTATTTAGGCCATCTCTCTTTTTTCCTTGATAAGTCTGGTTAAATGTTTGTCATTCTTGTTTGTCTTTTCAAAGAACCAGCTCTTGGTTTCATTGATCCTTTATAATGATTTTTTCTTTTCTCTTTTAGATGCTATTTCATTTATTTGTGTTTTGATCTTAATTATTTCCTTCTTCTCCTTAATTTGAGTTTGCTCATTCTTCTTTTTCTAATTCCTTTTAGTGTAAAGTTAGATTGTTTATTTGAGATTTTTCTTGTTTCTTGAGGTAGGAATATAACACTATGAATTTCCCTGATAGGACTGCTTTTGCTATGTCAGATAGATATTGGGTGTTGTATTTTCATTCATTTCAAGGTATCTTGTGATTACTTTCTTTATCTCATTGTAAAACCCATTTATTGTTTAGTAAAAAAAGCTATTTATCCTCCATGTTCTTGTGTGTTTTTCAGTTTTCTTCCTGTGATTGATTTCTACTTTTACACCATTATGGTCATTGAAGCTGCTTGATATGATTTCAATTTCTGAACTTTATTGAGACTTATTTTGTGTCCTAAAATCTTGTCTATCTTAGAAAATGTTTCCAGGTGCACTTGAAAAGAATGTATATTCTGCTGCTTTGGAGTAAAATGCTCTGTAGATATCAATTAAATCCATTTAATCTAGTGTGTCATTTTAGGTTACTCTTTGTTAAAATATCTTGATGTTGATTACTTTTCAGTTATATAACTTTATTCTTTTTTTTGGCTGCACCATAATTTATATAACTCTCTGCATAATGATGAAAATTTAAATTGTTTCTAAATATATGCTACTTCAAACAATGCTAAAATGAACCAATATGTATTTCTTTGGGTACCTGCATATTAAGTTCTTGGAACCAGAATTACTGGATCAAAGTTTTATGCATATTTATTTTGCTATACATTGCAAAACTATACTATAAAATGTTTAAATCAATTTAAATACCAGAAAAATGTGTTACATCACTAATGTGATGATTTATCAAATCTTTTCTCATTGCCAATCTGAAAGGTACATTTTAATTTTACTTTTGCTATCTTAAGTGAAAACGTAAATTTTTATTATATGATTAAAAATCATTTGTCTACCCAGGCTTCACTCTGAGGCAGAACTCAGGCCAGGATGCAGAGTTATTGCAGGAAGGAACTTTTTTTTTTTTTGTGAATTTGCTCCCTTGTCAGTAGAGATAAAATACCCAAAGACAATTTATTCTTCAAAAATATTCAGACTCTCAACTTCTCCTGACTACTAATTGACATCAGAGGAATGGCAGTGTGAGTGATCTCCTGGTATCTCCCCTTGAAGTTACAACTATTTCAATAGCTATAATTCAACAAAGGATTCCCTGTTTATGTATAAATATACCATTCATTGAAACAGTTAAAGGAGGACAAGTGGGAGCAAACTGGAGAGGCAAGAATGTAGAAAAACTGAGAGGAGCTACAGATGCACCCTGAAGTTGGGGGCTTAAGGAGAAGCTAAACCCAATGAGGGGAAGAATCTGGTTTTACCTGACACCTTTTTCAGCCAGGAGGAGCAGAGAGATTTAGAGAGCATTCTTGCAAAAGTGGGCAATATGAGCTGAAGATGAGCCCAGTGACCTTGGCATGAACACATCACAGAAGTGAACCACTACTGTCTCATACTGGGCAAGTTCAGACAGAGATACAAAGCCACGGAGGCTGACAGGTCCTTAACCACTCAGATCTCATCTCCTTTCACACTTGGTGTTGTGTTATAGAGATTATTATCTCCAGGAAACAGAGACATGGCAGATAGTATTCTCTACAGTACAGAGGGATCTTAAATCAGGCTCCATGGGACATGAAAACTTAGCTTAAGAGAATGACACCTCACTACTTCACCTTTGTATATTTTATCTTTTACTTAAGATATTAGTTTTCCCCTTTTCATTTTTGTTTATATTTTATTGTCATTATTTTTTAACCCTTTATTTTTTTGAATTAGTTCTACATTCTATTTTTACTTTTTAATATTTATCTCATTTTCCTTTTTGTCAACCTTTCTTCCTCACTTCTCCCTTTTTTATCCTGTTTCTCATCTCATGTTCCTGCTTTAGTTTTTTTCTTTTCTTTTTACTCCTTGTTAAAAATTAATCTTCTTACCTGCAAATTGACACATTACTATTATAGAAGTCTCTGTTGGCATACTCATATATTGAATTTCCTCTCCTCTGCTCCAAGTCCATGCACCCTCCTCTTTTCTCTTTCTGAACTAGCCAATTTTCTTCTTTTCTTGAAGTGGCTTGTTTTTTTGTTTTTGTTTTTATTTTATGCTTTTGTTTTTCCTCTCATTGCTTGCTCTCTTCTTTTTCTAATAGCTTTAATTAGTTTCAGTCACCAAACTCAGGTCTATCTGTTCTATATTCTCCTTTTCGAAAAATAGATAAATATACAGATAGATTAAACAAAGGGGAAATTTTTTTCATATATACATTTTAAAATAGTTTTTTTTAATTGAGTATTTTGTTTCTTACTTTTATGCACACACACACACACACACACACACACACACTCATTCGCTTTCTACCTCCTCTATACTGAATAGTGGCCATTACCCCATTCACTGAAATCTTTGACTTTACCTTCTGGAAATAAGCTCTGCCTCCCCAGATTCAGTCTACCCGCCCCCCTTTTTTTTCTGGGTGTTTGTTGTTTGTATTTTTTTGGTTATTTTGTTGTTGTTGTTGTTTTTACCATATATTTTTTCCTCCTTTTTTTCTTCTTTTTCTCTCTCTCTTACCTTTTTTCTTTTTCTCAATATCATTTTGCACTATTTTCTCTCCTCTAATTCTCTTTTCTCTGGTAGTCACCTTTATTTGTGGTTATCAGTGTCGTGAATACACTTGAGTTTTGTTCTTTCTAAGTTGTGTCTTGTCGAGTTGTATTTTGTGCCTTTGGTTAACATGGTGGAGAGTGAGCAATATAACCAGACACCTGGAAAGGATAAAAAATGGGGAGATAAACAGTCCCTTACCAAAAAAAAAAAAAAAAAAAAAAAAAAAAAAAAAAAAAAAAAAAAAAAAAAAAAAAAAAAAAAAAAAAAAAAAAAAAAAAAAAAAAAAAAAAAAAAAAAAAAAAAAAAAAAAAAAAAAAAAAAAAAAAAAAAAAAAAAAAAAAAAAAAAAAAAAAAAAAAAAAAAAAAAAAAAAAAAAAAAAAAAAA